>JAANSN010005485.1:0-12342 GCA_036850665.1 Dicranocentrus wangi
AGGCTGACACGTTATGGATGTAATTATATCAACATTCATGCGAGAAGTAAATGTTTGAATTTCTATGAATGAGTGTTCGTGTGCATGTAGAGCAGATAGTGGCAAGCAACTATATGGATGTTTTGATACGTGTACACGAGTGGTTGACTACATGTGAAAACCCTTTGCAAACCATTGCTCCACACCGAAACTTATAATAATAATAATAATGTATCTACATAGTAATAGTAATATAATGCTTGTAAGCATAAACGCCTTGTATCAATGGGTCATTTGAATCGCATGTTTTCTCCCATTATTACCCACCTGGTGAGTGAGCAATAATCATATTGTCGTTTTTGAAAAGCCGGACATTTTTATATAACCATAGACGTTCATGCAGGAGGTTAATCAGCATAGCCCATGTTCAGATTGGAAAAACTTTCCCTTTCGTGACGTACAAAGTTAAATATTTACATTGGCTTCGCAAAATTCGCAATTTGGCCTCAGAAAATGTGATACTTTTTGGGCGAAAGTAAAGTTATACATAGGTAATACAGCGATTAAAAGGTAATAACCCTTATAGAGGTGGCACTATGTGGCACCTTCCAGTCCTGTCCAGAACATGGTCTTGGCTCCGGTTCCCTTCCAAAATGTACTTGATTTGTTGAGAGCATCGCACCAATCTGCCACTGCCAGGTGGAGGTTTACCTGTATTGATTTTGTTGCTGGAGTTTACATTAAAATAAGTAAATATTATGGTGCTTTTTAGTTCTTATTGCATTCTCAGAATTCCCAGTGTTTATTTTTATTCCGGCCTTTGCCTTTGCTATTATATCCTCATGTCCAACTCTAACGAGTTTTAATTAAAATGGGCCCAGAAGAAAAACAAAATGTGCGCACATTTTGGAGAATTACATGGTGGTAAGTGGTACTAGTAGTGCCCGTTTATAAGTTGAATTTTACATTTTCGTCCCTTTTCACTTCCACATTCCACTAATTATTGACACTAGATTTAAATGCAAGGACAGTACACCCACACGAGCGGATCGGTTTTCAGCCGCTGACTTCATTAGTAACAGCAGAAGCATTCAGAAACAAGTCGCATTATTCAAGCTGACTGTAATATAATACCTATCCATATACCATGCACACGAGGTAAAGTTATGCCAAGAAAGAAACTCTTTTGACATGTGACTATGTGTATGTTCCTTCCTAATATGTATAATACTCTATATTTCACATACCTTTTGCTTACGTACCCGTTCAGGACATTCTTGAAATCAACACGAAAAACATAAAGTGTAATATGTTCCTCCTCCTGCCTGATTCCCTTCCTCATGAGAAACTTCTTTGTTGGATTGGATCAGCATAATATTATTGCAAACTCCATGAGAGTTCCTTTTCATGACAGGCCTTCAAGTTAAATTAGCTCATGTCACATTTCTGTTCCTTTTTTCTTGTAAAAACATTCTCAGCTCATTCATCTCTCCACTCCATCCAGGTTTTTAGTCTTTCTGAAGTTTCACTTTCGTTTTACAGCGAATACAAGGAAACCCGTGGAACAAGATTTCCACACACACAAAAAAAAACCAACGGTGAACACTGCATACCATTTCCTCCTGAGCATGGAGCATTTTGTGCATTGGGTAAGAGAAAAGAGACTCTTTATGAGTCTCTGAGTTGGGTTTTGCATCACATTCATATGCAGCGCTATGCAGGTTGACACTTAAAATTGGAGACTAAAAGGCATCCCATTTCAAATAAGCAATTCTCAGAATCTTGCGTGTGTAATCAGTTTCATTTCTGTTTGAGGCATTTCAAAGGGCAATACCCTATCAAGCCTGTGTGTTTACCTACACTACCCCGCCCGGCTGAACTGAAAACTGAGCCCTTGTGTAACTATTATGAAACTACCCTTGAGTCATAATATTGCACATATATGAACCTCTTCTCGTATTAATGTCAATTGCAGCAGCAAGGACCAGATTATTTTCATTTCTGGAGCTCTTTTCCCTTCTAATAGCCAATTTCCGAGAATAAACTAACTCCCATGAAAATACTGCATTTGATCTACTCACTGAACCATGTAAAATATTGATTTTGTAAATTAAAAGGATTTATTTAAAATTCCACCGGGTCGTAACCCACATTGACTTGAAATCCATTCGGTAGATAACAGAGAAGAGCAAGGATTCTTTTACGACAATGCTCAATGCCCCAGAGCCATATTCCATTTAGCCGAATATACATACCTCTGGCGTTACTTATAGTACAAAACGATCTTTTGCATTTAAAGCTCATCTATATATTTATATCTGCGTGGATTCTCTGTCGGCAATAAAGTAAGACATTTGAAATGTCTACAGATGGATAAAAAAAATCCTACGCACAGTCGGCCATAACGAATGTACGGCTTCCTCCGCGTATTTTTTATCCCGTGCATCCCATAAACTTTTTTGCCTTCCTCATTTAACCAGGAAAGATAGGGACGAATGCCGTGTTAAACTTGAGCTTCGTGACTTTTCCTCCATATCCCTAGAACCTGCCGGGAGGAAACTACGTGGCTTATAAGTATCCCTATGCGATGCGATGGGATTTTCCGCTACAATCAAAACTTTTTTTCTTCTTCTGTGAGTGCGAGTGAGAGAGAGAGAGAGAGAGCGCACAAGAAAGCCATAGACATTTTCTGGAAGAGCACGACACGGAAGCGTAGTTTTCTGCCCTTTCAGTCGGAATATTATGTTATGACACAAGCTAATGAGCTTTTTTATAGCATTAAATGAGTAGGAGTGCATATCTTCACATATCTTTTTTTTCTCTGGAAAGGGAGAAATGAAGATGTTCCATTGTCACCCGCCACACCAGCACCACCACACCTTTAGCGGATAGCAGCAGTGCGGGAGCTAATGTAGCATATGGTTCTCACAATTCATGTGGCACTCAGCATCGTCACCTTCCGTTGAAAAATAGGAGAATATTGCCCTTCAAGGAGGTGACAGACGTAAAGAATATTTTCACAGGTATTACATTAAACCTGGGCTTCCTTCCCGGGGAGCACGTGTACATGCAAGGCGCTCCCGTCCCGTTGCGTTTATTATCTGTCACCAGCGTATTCGATGCCCCCACGTAGTCTGTATTTATGTCGCTCATTTACCCGAAAATCCCCATACTTATAAGGAATTTTGACAGGTCTCATCACCCTCTCATATCATCAATGTGTCATCGTACCGTCATTATCATCTTTATCTCGCTCCTTGCGCACCATCACCTGTCACACGCAAACCTATCCACAACGCAATAAAAAGCGAGTTTCCGAAGGCGGTGGAGGATGGATATATACGTACGTAGGTTCTTGTTTCGTAGCGTTTTCCTTTGTGCGTACTCCTCATCTCCTGTCAATAATCCAGGAAACTTGCAAGTTTCTGAAGTTTTAGTAGTGTCGGTTGTGACTTGTGACATGTACGGAAGGCAGTGTATCATGTCGTACGTGGAGTCGATGATGTGTTATACATAGCATGCATGTGCACAAGAAGGATATTATTTTTTATTGGAAATTTCACCAATTTCTGAAATACCCTTATTACGCATGCATGGTTGGATGTAGTATATATGCACAACTCCTGTGTATCCCTAATAATAATAATAGTACCCTTCCGGAAAACTTATTTTTTCCCTGGTATCCCACCTTTCCTTGATAAATGTCAAATCCAGTTAGTCTCCCAAGACGGCAGAGAAGAAGGAAATCCCAGTCACGAACACTTTGCATCATGATTTATCTGTGTGTGAATCGCTAGGTGGGTGAGTAACTGTGTATGCAAAGTGGAAAAATGGTTTTAGGTATGAGAGAGATTCCGTTTTTGGGTTCGTCCTTTCAAGGAAAACAGATATTCGTGGAAGATAGAACGAAACGGAGATAGGAGGAACACGTACCTAGACTCTTTTTCCAAACTACTACGGAAAGACAAAAAAGTTCATTATTTGTGTGCTATTGCTATAATAGATAACTGATGTAAGTTATTCCTTGGTGGTGTGATGTGGTGGCAACTTGGTTTTTTCCACTTTTTTTTCAGAAAAAACGACGTAGCATTATTATTATCGCTTAGCTTTTCGTCATAAATATACGCAACACTGGAGCAACTTTGTGTTCATCCCTCATGTTACCTGCTTTCTAAGGAATTTTTCCATCTTGGGAATACCTCCAATGTGGGAAAGGTGTATTCACAGTTCTCATAATAAGAAAAACTTCCATGACATGGAATGAATGCTTTTCCCCTCTCATATTAGAATTTTCTCAAAAGGAATACACAAAAAAATTGTGATATTTTTTTTTGCAAAACCCGACGACTGTTATTACACTTGCATAAAAATGTGTGGAATGAGAAAGGGAGAAGAAAAGGGAAAAAACTGTCAAAAATATGAAAAACATGGTAGCTAGGCAGGATCAGAAGATGCTCAACTTTGCTCAGTTATCTCTTACTTAAGTGACATTACGAGGTTCATAATTTGAGTTTTAAAAAGCAGCTCGACAATATCAAGTGAAAGTTTGGAATCTCCCTTCACAAAACTTTGGGAGGAAACTTTGTCTTATTTTCGGCATTGTATAGTTCCCTCCTCCTTCCCCTTTGAAGCACTCTAGCTTGGATTTCAGCTAAGGTTCAGTTCATGTCATTTTTATTATACACGAATATGAACATGAAGGGGCTCCTCTCTCCTCCATCCAGGTTTTTTTCTTTAGTCTGAAAGGTAGAAGGGGTTGGTTGAGATGTGGATACTTTTTAAACATGTAAATTAGCTAGTGGTGGTATGTGATCAACTTTGGAGAAAAAAAGTAAAGTAAGTACTTATCTTAAGCTGAAAAGTTCCTACTGTCTACTACCCAACCGTTGGAGTCTGATGAAAACTTTTTTTTCTCTCTCTTCATTCTCCACTACTGAAAACAGGCTTCCGCTTGGGCCAAGTTTATATTCACGAATTAACATATCACGAAAATCACGTTTGCATATAGATGATAGGTATATTTGGGATAGGCATGCATAGGTATATAGGTATCCCTTTCATTCTGCAGTTTTACGTACGCATAACAAGACTCCAAAGTTTTTCCTAACCACCGCGCTCACACGCAACGCACCACTTTCACTTGGGTTACTCCTCTGTCGGTCGCTCTTGCAGCGTGAGCCCATTTTTCAGATTAGATTTGAAAATTTTCGGCTTTGCAATTCCCATTCCGGGGTTTGCTCAGCGCATTAAAGCGGTTATCTAAATATCACTGGATGGCTAAATAATTAACATAATTCTTAATAAGAGCATATAAGTTGTAAGTGTGGCTGGAGAGAAACTGCGTAACACCATCTTATTCCATTACGTGCGTGTAATCCAAACTTGACCGCAATATTGTTTCCTTTAGTCAGCTCGAGGAAAACAAACAAGGGAAAACTTGAGTAAGCACGCTATATTATTGCCAGATGAGAAAAAATGCTTTCAACTTCCACTTACCAACTTCCCCCATCCACCTCTACGAAACGAAACTACGACGAGGTTATAGTCCCCGCGTATCACTTTCTCTTTTCAGCTATAATGCATAATTTTGACATAAGTTTAGAAACAATTATGCAATAACCTCAGAATGAGTGGGCACACAAACTTTTATTACAATAAAAGGAAATTCCCCTTCCATACTCACTCCCTCTATCCCTTTTATTTTTTTCCCTCCAAGACACAGATGCAATTTAAGAGTGGCCATAACATAACCAGGGGAAAAAACTGAGGAATATAGATCCATCCATGACCATGGATGGATTTTCCATGCGAATTTTCATTCTTCTATTGTTTTCCATTCCAGGCGAATACCCAGTTCGTCTTTCTGATCTCTTTACTTTTTAAGTGGACTAGAAATATCATTCTTTTTCTGGGGTAATGGAAATTCAGAGCATTAATATATCCCGTCTTCACGTTCCTCTTCCTAGTTTTCCTCCTAGTTGGTTCATAGCATCCGTAAAACGCGGCGCACAGGCGGGTTTCATGCAAAAAGCAACAAGATTACTTTCCAGACCCTTTCACCCTTTTCGTTACCATTTTATTGCAGTTCTAAGCATAATCAGATGAGGATATTTTGCCCATGTGTTATTTTCAATCTTGACTCAACTCCTGCATACTTTAGACCCATCCGTACCCGAATTTCTAAAAATGGATGTATGCGTATATTTGCAGCAGGAGAAAAGAACAAAAAAGTCTGTATGGATCCAGCTCCCCCTCTTGTTCGTTCTATATTGAGCAGCAGTGTGTAATTCGCAAAACACAAGTTGGGAATCCATCCATTTCAAGTAATTCAAATAATATAGCGTGCATAAACTAGGCTGGAGTAATATTTCTAGACGGTTCTACAATAAAAATAGCAAGTGGTGTCGACTAAAAGTTTTGAGTTTTTGTGTCGGTGTTATGTTATGTGCTTGTTTCTTCTTTTTGGCCTGTACGAAAAGAAAAGCTTTATGCGTTCCAAAGAAGAAAAAAAGTGGCTTATTGCTTTTCTTTTTTCCATCCAACTAGTATTATTTCCTTCCCTTGAAATACTGTATATTCTATTAGATCCCGTAGCACCATGCACAATCTTTCGTTAACAGGATTCATTGCATGAGTGCTTATTCTATTCATCGTGAAATCCATATAAACGTACATCTTATTATATCCTCGTAAATATATAGGTATAGGGAGAACTTTTTCCTTGTGTATCTGCAGCTTCACATTTTCGGTTTTTCTCTTTTACCCTATTTTAGAATTACATGCGTAACTGTCCTTCGGCAATGATACAACTTGAAGGAAAAGTAACAGACTGAGCAAATTGTATCGTGATATCGAATCCCATTACTTTGCCTTTTCTTTAAATGCTTGGAACACACTAGCCCGTTTAGCCTTTTTCCCCAGCTCACATTTCCTTTTACAGCTGTGAGCTTATACTCCGTCTTTTTTTTACATTTATATCACCTCCCTCCTGCATTGCATATGCGTATATGATTTTTTGTGTGCATGTGTGTAATACACGTAATGTGATATGTGTGTAAAGGGTGTGTGTGGGGGCTTAATCCAATTGAAAACATTTTTATAACGCTAATATTTCTTCACAACTTTACATAAACACATGTCTCCACTTTGAAAAAAAAGTTGGAATTGGAATGGTGTATTGCTTTCCAAGAAAGAGAAGAGAAACTATTTTCTTCTAAATTAAAATCTACACATTTCCTTTCACACTTTTTTTCTTGTAGAAAAGCAATTGGAATGGAAATGTGTGTGTGTGTGTGTGTGTGTAGGTTTTTTTAGCTTAAAAAGTTTTTTTTTGGAGCGATTTTCTGGCAAGACGTTCCCTCCTTTTTGAAATGGTAATGGAAGGAGGAGCAGTTGCGCTACTGTTATTGGCGATATTGGCCTCTTTTATTTGTATTGTTTCAATATTTATATAAAAGCGTCGGGGAAAGATGGGACGAAGCAATAGGACACTGTCTGGATCCTCAATAATTCCCAATTGCGGTCCCACCCTAACCTACAGACAATTTAGGGGAGTCGTGAATGCTCCCTTGATGTCTGATGTGATTAAAATTTAGCCTGGACTGATGTGGTGGCCAGAGAATTGCATACGAGTTAAATTGGAATTCATGAATGATGCAAATGGCACTTTCCAAATTAACGGGAGCCATTATATGGAAAAACAAGGAGAGTAGTGCAGGGTATTCCATTTAATTTAGATTTGTCGGGACTTGTTTAGGAAAGCAATTACATGGGAATAAAAACCCAGTTGTCAATGTCAGTTCTTGTTTGAACCTCATAATCCTATACGTCCTTGAGACAAGGCGCGCTAGATCAAGTGTACGCGTCGCGACCACTCACTTACAGATATTTTTTCTTTCCTCTTTTTTTCGGTAAAAGTACGTAATCGGAAACTATAGTGTGCCAAAAAATGCAGACAAAATCGACCCGAAGGACTTATACACAATTAGTTGGTAGAATCAATGGGAATTTGATATTTAGGTCGTGTATTATTTAATGTTTGCATTGTCCCGATTTCCATGTACGCTTCCAATTTCTTCCCAATTTCGGGGAACGCAAATGGAAAGATGCCTACATTTTTTTCGGAAGAAGTAACGATTTTATTATATCAAATACATAAATACGTACTTGCTTTGCAGCAAGGAATCATCTATATCTCGATGGGTATAGTATAAACGAGTTCCAAAATGATTTTATATACATATTTGAACTAAATACACATTTTTGAACCCCAGCTCCAAACGATAGATCTATGAGGTATAAAATGGGTCTATGTTATGTACCTATGCACTCCAACGCAATCCTTGACAATACTTTCTATAAATATCATCGCTTTTTTGTGTTTTCATGAAGGCCTTCACCCTCCCCCCTCATGCAAACCCAGCAATAATTTAAAGCACTCGCCAGCATTTTTATGGGTGAAGTGAAAGTGAAGAATTCGCATACACAAGATATAGGTCCGATAATGCACAGAGATCCTATTCGTATAGGATCCCTCTACTCTGCTTCCTCCCAGAAACTTTCCATAATGTTAGAGTTACAGAGGGAAACGACATGACTTGCGTAAAAATAAAAACTACAACTGTGCACCTCTTCTCTTCCAGTCACAAACTTGCGAACGTTTTTTCCATCGCTCTTTCCCATTTTATGGGGGTATTTCAAAAAGACATTTTCTCTCGGAAAAACAGTTGTAAATCTCACTTTCGAAAAGGAAAATGTAATAATTTTCGACCGCATTGTACACGCTGACTTTGAGAGTTCAAGAAGTCAGCAGATGAAAATAGCACTCTCTTGACTCTCACTTTCTCTCAGCCCGTTTCATAAGATCATATCATTTTATTTCCGTTTGGGAATGACTCGAATGCAAAATCATTTTTAAAGGGGTTCCATTTTTCCTCTGCACACCATTCCTCATAAGCGAGGACGTGGAGGAAAAGTAAGTGCCAATAATATGTACCATTTCGCTACAGAGAGAAAAAGTCGTTACGGAACAACCTATTGCTTCCCTTGAGGCACTCTCACTCAACTCGACGCAAATAGGGAAACTCTTCAGAAAAAATTATCAACGACTCGTGTATATGTATATTCTACAATTTCACTCCATTTTTTTTACTGCATTGGACTGAATGGCGGTGCATGCGATAGGAAAGAATTTAGCATGTGCCGAATCAACTGTCATAATAATGCCGTGCCATGAATGACCAACAAAGCAAGATAAGCTTGTCTCAACTAATCATTAAATATAGTTGCTAATGGACCTTTTCCAGTTGGACCCTGTTTTGATTTTCACACAATATATTCCTCTAAATGACTGTCCATTAGTGATAGTGGGGTGCAGACTGTGTTTTTATTTAACGAGTTAAAGCGCCGCCATCCAGTCTGCACACATTGTTTGCATTGGGCTATAGCTAGTCGCGACAAAGTGGAAGGTCGTCTTGAGGAAATGTCAAGGTAAGCGTGTATAACAATGTATGTATAAATTCCATACAAAGACCTACCTGTCTGTCCACCATCTCGTTACGTACGGATTATTTCTGGTTGGTAATCAATGAAGCAAAAAAAATCCATGAGCTATAACAAGTCATTGCTCTTTAGCGTAAAATGAGCCATCAGTTTCCTGTCAGAATCGACCTCGTTAGCTATCTTTTAATTAATCAAATCAATGATAAAAAATATCAAGGAACCAATTAAGACGCAGTTATCCCTTCTCTGAATTTTGTTTTCGAGAGGGGGAACTGCGCAAGATAAAAAAAAACTGGCAAGTCTATGAATACGTCTTTTCAACCCAATTTTTATACTGCAACTATACTGCCTTGTGCATAATTGAGGTGTATCAGTTGAAGACGGGCGGAGAAAAAAGCAATTAAAACTGTTACAGCCTATCTCCGAGGGTGACGTGCAATACTTATCATTAATCGAAGTTACACTGGGGTGGAACAAGCCTCCTATTTTATATAGGTATATATGATATGAATATGTATAGCTAGTAGTGTAGTAGTAGGTATGTTAGTGTGCCACCATGAAGGGGTTATATTTGCAATGGGAGCATGTACTGTACGTACATGGGTGTCTTCTTGTCTTTCCTGAAATATATATGTACCTCCCTGGAACCTCAATTAGAGTAGCACAAGTTCTTCTACCCCGGGATGTTCATCATGTTCATGTAACATTCAAATTATTCCATGGTACTTAACTATATCATATTATTTCGGATACATATACACCTACACTTTGAGACTAGTCCCAACCCAACTTTCCCTCAAAAACACAGCTTTCCTGGCTGCGAGCCAACGTTCACCTAGTACTCACCGCATAATGCACTGTGTAATAACATACAGGCATGATGACACTGGAAAGTTGCTGTTGTATGACAGTCTCATTCCTCCACCACGACCGGTTTTTTTTGCGCTCGTACACATATGTAGGCACAACGGCTCATAATATTCAGGGAATATTACAAGTGCAAATGGCGGAACGACATGTGATGAAAAACGATCCACAAGATAATCGGAAAATAGCAGTTAAGAAAACCGTAATTTGCATGAAATATGTCGCATGAATAATAAATTAACTTTTTAGGCTGTATATATATATAGCCGCCCTATGGGTCGGATGTGAATATATTTCGGTATGTTAGTCAGGAAGTGACAATTCTCGCATGTACCTACACGAAATGTACTTATTGGTAAAGGGCCGCGTTTTTTTGTCTTTGAGAACAGGGTAAGAAAAAATTGTTCATGGGAAGAGCAGCAAGCAAGCAAGACTATGGCCCAGATAAATGAATGCGGTTCGAGGCAAAAGCTATCTAAAACACTAATATTTTCTGCTACGGCTCGCTGAATGCTAGGAGCTCTAACGGTTTCTCAATTCCACGTTGTGCGACTTGTAACTCTGTAACCGTAGTATACCAAAGCACAAGGGTTTTATTTTGGCTTTATATACGCCGAAAACTGGTTCGGCTCCTAAATGCAGATCCACACAGCAAAGTCACCCTAATGATTTGAGACATTTGCAAATCGATAACCGTATCTCATTTTAATGGCAGGGTGGAGAGACAAGTTCCCAAAAGTACAAGATTCTAGAATATACTTGAGATATGCCTAAATCGACAACATTACAAGGGTGTAGGTACGTAGGTATAGCATAATAAGGCTATGTCCATAATATTTGTTTCTTTCGAGTTAAGTTGGGAGAAAATTGAGCTTTGCTCCATCCTCCTTGTGCCCTCACATTATTCTTTTGAAATTAGCGTGTGTACTCTATACCTATACATGGGCTAGGCAGTCACATCCCATTGCTCTTTTGTAATATGCAAGGCTTTTGCCAGACCTTTATATGTTCAATTCAAGTATACATACAGTAGTAGCTAGCATTGTGCTAGACTTTGCATTTTCCCTCCAGGCAAAATCCGATAATCTCTTGTAATGTACTTGTGCATTGCAAAGTCATGTACACATTACTCGGAATGGCGCACGGTGAACGAGTTTTTCTCTCAAAAGTCTCTCCATCCTGGCTAATATTTTGTTTTGGAATATTTAATCTCTCGAGGTTATCTCGCGTCTTGACGGGAACTACAGAGATATGAAATATAAGGACGCAGAGAGTTTCCTTCTCCAGCAGAGGCATTGTATTGGCTGACGTTTGACAGCCGCGATTGTATCACGAGATGAACCAATGGGGAGTATAGCAGCAACCCGACACCCATAAGCTATTTCAAGTAAGACCTACTTTCTCCATCCCATCGGGAGGTGAAAATTTAATAGGAAAATTTGAATGGGGAGAAAGTATTTCTGGGTGTGTTTCATGCATTATCTCTCCACTTTTTTCTCAACTGTGTACAGATCAACATCATCTTTTGGCTAACACAGTTTCCCGGTGTAATCTCGATTAAATCCAGTGTATTCCAGTGTTTTGTGTGGGGAAATCAGCTAGGCAGAAGAATTCCGTGAACTTTTCGCTTTGGCTGGCTACGTTACTCGACGATGTATTGTGCTGGATGTTGGAGGAAGCCACAAATTTCCTTCGGGTACTTCGGGCTTACCCTCTTCTATCCCACAAATTGAATGCCAAACTCAGAGATACCAACAATTTCCACGGAGAGTGGAAGGACACGGTAGAAAGTTGGCTGCGCAAACCCTGGAGGTGAAACTCGCACACACATACACACACACACACACACACACAGTGGGTAACATACACGGGAGGTACAATATTTGAATAATTCATTTCAACTGTGGACTGTGGGTGTATATATGATGAACTGGAGGCTTTCTTGGGGATGATGATGTCCGATGAAGAGGAACGCTGAAAGTGTGTATTAGACTA
>JAANSN010005486.1:0-12339 GCA_036850665.1 Dicranocentrus wangi
ACGGTTGAAGAAACCGCGAGGTTATCTCTTGGAAATCTGGACAAAGCTGGATTAAAGTCATGGAAAACGGTGGTACACACAGTCAGTCATCAACCCTGTATGTTCATATCAAAATTAGCTACCCCAACCAAAAGCATCAGGAAAATCTAAGAAAAAATAAACTCAGTCTTTTTACCCTTGATAAATTATAAATGTCCCCAACAGACTGTGTGTGGTGGTTATGCCAAACTGGAACAATATATATCTCCGTTGCATGTTCCCTTTAGTCCTTCCCTCTCTGATTATATTAACATTTTTTTATTTGCTGGCCATATAATACCTCCGAGAAAAGGGAAACCGCTGCGCTGTTGGGTGCATGCTTATATAGCCACGTTAATTATGTATATAATATGGTCCTGTCGTTTCCCCCTTTTTTCTTTTCGCGGAAGGTGAATGACTAATGCAAACTGCTTTGCTAATGGAAGGTCTGACAGGGCACCTTCAGTTTGAGAGCCGCAGTGGTGGTGGCGGTGGCCGTGGTGGTGTGGTATGATTGTACAGCAAAGGTCAAAATCAAAGTCATTAAAAATCCATTCCGAGACTCCACCAATTTTTCCCATGATTTATGTTTTCAACAGAAAGCTCGTCGTAGCATGTCTTGAGATAGATTCTAAGTAAAGTGGGGGTGGCAAAGCGTCATCCACAGGAGAAAAAATTTAGAAAAAAAAATTGTGTAAAGGTGAAATATGTTGTTATATGTATATATTCTCTCTACATCTGTTGATCATCATGTTTGATTTTTTTCTTCCCTTTTCTTTTTGATTCGGGCAGACGGCAAACAATGGGAACGCGACGAGGAGCACTTTGTCTTTCATTCCGAGGAAGGAGGACTCTGGCAAGTATTTGTCGTGCAAGGCAGAAAATTCAATCATTCCCAGTAAAGTCCTCGACGATGGCTGGGATTTACAAATTCAGTGTAAGTATTTTCTTCTCCTCTCTCTTTTTGTCTATTCTACTCCGAACCTTACCTTGTAGCAAAAAGTCAACCTGCATTTCCTTTCCTTTCGTATTCCGTCTTTTTTTCAATTTTCATCTCTTCCCTACGCTACTCTACTCTACTCTGCCGCCGTATAGAGGAGGAAGCAGAGTTTTGCCCATTTCCATTTTTCCAGACTTTTTCTTTTAGTTTCGCAAACATTATGCAGGAGCGGGACCTTGAGGAGCAAAATGTACATTTTTTTCCTTCCCTCTTTATTTACACTTTTGTATACATGTTTCATGTCCCGATCCTTCAAAGATCCGGTGGTCATTGTGTGAGGAAAAAAAGAAGAATTGGTGTAGCCCCAAGTGATGGTGGTGGTGGTGGCTAACGATGAACTTCACTTTCCACCACCACCATCCACAGTCCTGTTGTGGTGGTAGAATACATTATTTCTCGGGAAAAATCATCTTGTTTTGCAAAACTCTACGAAAGAAAATTTAACACTTTTTTCCTCAAGCTCCAAAATAGAAAAATTGAAAATAGCAAAAGCTCAAAAGCACATAACGAAACAAAAGAGGAGAAACTTTGAACAAGAATTGTGTTGACGTACGTGCCTTTTACTACCAAGACGCCAACTTGGTTAGGCGAGGAATGTGTTATTTAAATTCTTGGACAAGCGAAGGACATATATATTGGACTCTGGGAATGAAACAGTGTGTGTAAACCTCTATGCGCGCGTACACACTCTCACGCTCTCTTCCAGCTTCCAATTTCAGAGGGAAACACTTTGGAAACAAACTCTCCAAAATGTACAGAGCTGCGACGCTATATATAAAGAAGCTGGAGAAAATATATAAAAAATCATCCTATCCTCCACCCACAAGTGCACAAATGTGAAACAACAATTGCCAAACAAGAATATATGTTGGTGCTGGTGTTGTTGAAAAAAAACCTGAAGATGCTAGAGTTGCTTTAATTTTACAAAGCTGAAATACTTTGGCATTTCCCTTCTTTTGCATTAGCAGAATCTCTCTCTCTCTCTTTCACTCGTGGACGACGACGGAGAGGAAGAGCGGAAGGCAAGATAAATCAACTCACGTTTCACCCTTTCCTATACTCACTCTTATTTTTTCCCCTCTTCTCCCTTCACTCCATTTTCCCCTTTTTTCCCCTTGGTAGAAATGAAATCCTTCGTATGTTGGCAATTTTTCTTTGTCACGAGGTTATTTTGCCAATTTTTTGTTTGCCTTTATAGTCACATTTCTACATTTCTATAGGCATTGCATATTGCCTCTCTACACCTACGTGTGTGAGAGTCTGAAAAAAAATGTTTTTTTTCAACCAAAATATTTACTAGAGGATGTTTATAATATAAAACGCTAACATCAATTGGCTTTTGCCATTTGGACTAGCACATATTGGTCCTCTCTTCGACGAAATTGCAAGCAAGGATACATTCCTCCACTCCAGAGTTTATATAGAAGACGCTCATGCATGCTCAGCCAATTACGCAAGAAAAGAATAAAAAAAAGAGTTCCAGTTTAAGTTCCAGCAGTATTTTCCAGCATTTGTCAAAGTGTGCTCTCGAATAATTCAGTGTACAAAAGAAGAAGAGAAGAGAAGAAGAAGAAAAAACTTAGCTAAAGGAGCTTGATGTGTGTGTGTGCGGGGTGGGGTGGTGGGGGTTAGAGAATGTGTGGAAAGTGAAGCAACTGGAGGTGATTTCCAAGAAAATTCTCCCTGTCTTGCAATCTTCCTCCTCCTTTTTATCATTCATTCATTCCCATTCCCATTCCGCGAGCCCTTCATTGACGCTGTTGCTGTTGCTTCTATTATATTTCTCCCAGCGAGGAGGCTGTCGTGTCATGTATAACGAGGGCAAAAATGAGGTCGTTCGTGACTCCACTTCAAATTATTTCCAACCAAATATATATATTTTTTTTCCTTGTGAGCTTTTTTCTCTCTCTTTCGCCCTTTCTCTCCCTCTCTCGCAGTTCCGCTTTTGACTGAAAACTCGCATTTATTTCGGGACTCGCGACTTCATCGATATTCAGATGGGCATCTTTGATGATCGTCCGTACTTAAAAAGCGGCTCTTCCTTTTTCTCGTAAAATGTTGCCATTTTTCCTCCTTTGCTGGAAGATGGGAACGTGCGTTTTCAACTTGTGTCAAAATGGAGGAGGGGGTTCGGTCGGGCCTCGGCTGCTGGGGGTGCCGTAATAAGAAAATCAGTCTGGAACAAGAAGGCATATATCTGAAAGAAAAAAAGCTGAAAGAATCTTGGAGAAAATTATTCTTGACGATAAACACATTTATAACTATTGTACCTACAAAAAGGGGATAAAAAAGTACATTTTTCATTTCCGAATTATATCCTTCCCTTCCCTTCTTAAAAAAAGACAAAAAAGTGAAGCTGGTTGACACTAGATTTGAGCTCTTTTTATTATTCTTTCAGAATCAAAAAAAAAATTCGCAGGAATTGAATTTTTTTTAGTGTGATGATGATGATCAAATGATTAAAATAAATCCGTTTTTTTCACTGAATTTCAGATTTGCCAGAGGCTCATCTCAAGCTGGGCTCCTCCTTAAGTGGTGATCACATCAAGGAAGGTTCAGACGTCTACTTCGACTGCATCATTGATGCTAACCCGCCTGTCAGCAAGGTTGACTGGCGTCTCAATGTAAGTTCCAAAACTCTCTTGGGAAGAAGTAGAAGATGAAAATGATGGGAAGGAGCGAACAGCATAGAAGAGCTGTTGGGAGTAGAGAGCGCCTTATAAAAAGCAGGACTAAGGAGACGATACACATTTTTGTCACTTTTTTGCTTTCTTCTTGAAACCTTGCTACCTTTTTTCTCCAAGAAATAGCTCCATTTTTGTCTCCATTTTGTCTTAAATAATATTTTTTAGAGGGATGAAGTTGGAGACAAAAAAATAAAAAGAAAGTTGTTGTCGTCTTGACTGACTGTTCCCTCTCCGACTGTTGCCACCTGTCCTCACACCACCACCATCACATTTTTATTGGGGAGCCGTGTTATTATTATTGTTGCTTAAGAGGGTGTGTGATGTGATGACAGCTGTGGGCTCACTTGGGGCAACTCAATGCTAAATATATATATATAAAAGCTGTCTCTTCTTCACCAGTTAAGTTGGTTGACAGGTATTTGACGAAAAGTGAGAGTGTCACAGGATGACGCCATTAATACAAATAAAATTATTCCGGTGTAATTTCTAGAATAGATCGCCGCCATGCAGCGAAGGCCTTTGTGAACATAAACAAACAAAAAATATGAGCAGGATTGAAATGAATGTTTTCAAGCAAAATTCCTCCTGATTTACATAATGACATGTCGTGCTAATATAATGAAGTTGTCGTTCTAATTTCCACAGGAGAAGCCACTGATTCAGAACATCAGTGCCGGAGTAATCATGACAAATCACAGTTTAGTTTTACAAAAAGTGACAAGACTGTCCGCTGGAAATTACACTTGCGTCGGGAAAAACGAGGAGGGGGAAGGGGTCAGCGCACCGTTTTCCCTGGATGTTTTATGTACGAACCAAAACAAAAAACACAAAAAAACGCCACCCTTTTTTTTATGAAAGTCTGTATCATTACAATTTATTGTATTACGATTTTCTATTCCTACATTCCCAATGTATAGATGCGCCAGCATGTCGTCCCAATCAAATCAGAGTTCACGGGGTTGCCAAATTAGAGAATGCCAATATTAGTTGTGACGTGGATGCCAATCCCCCCAAGGTCCAGTTTCGATGGACGTTCAACAACTCGGCAGAGAGTATCGACGTTCCTGCTCAAAGATACAAGTAAGTCCACTTCGGTGTCATTTCCCTTGATTTTTATGGGTCCTCGCCCGGTTGGGCCAATGCGTGCGTAAAAAGGTGTATATTTTGTAGCCCAGGATCAGGTATAGGGGTAAGCAAGCAGCACAGCATGTGGCAGGTGTTATTTCCTGTTTCCTCGCCCATAACGCACCTGCTTTATCTCTCTACAATCATTATGTAACTCATAAAAACCAGGCATTTTGTTTGTGTGTACGACATTCCGAGCAATATTCATAATACCCAGTTAATCCGGGGGGATCCGCCTGGGGATTTTTTACTATATATATTTATATCTTACCTGCAACACTGTAACGGGCACAACGACGGACACGTGTGCAATGCGAGGTCATAATATTACGGATGGTGATGAAATTTCACCTTTTACTTTCCCTTTCTTTCATAATATACCTTCATCAAAATGCAACTTTCCTGCAATGCATTCCTCGGCTGCCTCACTCACTCTAATAAGAACAATATGTCTCGAAAATAATTTGGGATGCAGGAAGGAGGAGACGAGGAGAGACCTTGCTTATTGTCACACACACACATGGTGAGATGCACATCAAACAATTTTCTGATTCCATTTCCTCCTCATCATCCTCCGCGTCCGCCCACGGAGGAGCTGGCTCAGCTCACAGCTCACCTCATTCATAATTTAATGGGAGTTGTTGGTCCCCTTTCATTGCATCCTCCTGCAGTTCGAATCGAATCCAGTGCACAAAAGGAGGAATGAGGAATTATATCCACCACTCTGTCCTTTTATATAATATGATCTTCAGGTTGGCGTGAGGGAAAAAGATGAAATTCCTTCCAGCCATTATGCTTAGCATACAGCCTCCATGGACGACCTCCTTTTCCTCCTTTTTTGTTGATTAAATGTCATGGTGGTGGATAGAGGTGCCAGTGGGGATTGCGATGGAATGGAACTCTTTCGTTATATTACTAATTAGAAAAATGCAGTGAAGGCTGATCATACTCTGAAATATTTATAGCGACAGCTCGGTGACCGAGCGTGACCTCAATCGCATGATGAGATATCCCACAGATTTTTGTTTTTTGGAATCGGCTCAGCTCGTCCAGCTATACCCATCATAGAATCATATCATATCATCGGATCATCATTGTTTATCGATCGAGTTGGAAAAGGCTCGAGTGCAAAAAATAACATTAAAACATCATTGATTTTGTTTGCAGTCCCGTGATTCCGGGCAATTTTTCAAGCTTAATTACACGTCGGATTTAGTTCAGACATCCAATAAATCGGTTAAATACATAGAGTAGTGACTCCAAACCTCACATTTCTCAACTTCTCCGCCACCAGCAACAGTTTTGACTCTGCTGTTTAAGCCCTAACTAATCCAACCAAGTAAACAGTTTACTATACGCTCTCATTCCAAAAAAAAAGAAGATAATTACGTTGGCCATGCAAGTTTGGCCGTTGAACTCATGAACTACCATGCATATTCTAGTTTGCAAACCCCCTCCTTCAAAAACTGAATAACTTGATGGTAATGATGAAAGGCATTGTTGCATGAAGTTAAATGGGTGCATGGTTGCATGCAAAGTTGCATTATGAAAAAAAATACGAACCTTGTCATGTTTAGCCAATATCCAAAACAAAAAAATACTGGCTGATGCTGGAGTGCAATAGAGGGAACTAGAGAGAGAGAAAGCGAGCTCGTGTGTGTGATTAATTCTTGTTAGCTTTCACCTTTAGGCCATCATCTGATGGAAACAAATGCAACTCGTAAATGTAAACTGCTCCCAGTCACAATAATAAATTTTCCGGCAACACATATGCCAATATATAATGCGCGTTGCTTGCGACACACTTTTAAAGCATGTTCTCACAGCTCATGTTGGCTTCAGTTGGCGGCGGCTTTTCCCATGTAGTAATTTCCAACTGGGTTTACACAATTCTCTCCGTATGGTACAGAAGACAGAGAGCAGCGAAAAAATACATATAAGTAATAATAGCTGACTCCATCCAGCCTATCCATTTTGTTTGAGCCACCAACCAAAAACCTCCGATTCTCCCCTTTTTCACTATTAACAATGATGACATGCAATTTCAACTTAACCTTCTCTTTCCAGCAAAGCTACTAACTACTAACTATATATATAAAAAATACATTCGATTTCATCCAAAAACTTTTTGGCCGAACCGAACCCATGATGATGACTACCGCGAGCTGCCTCCTCACTCTGCCTTTCATTATAACAATGTAATTGAAATGAAAACAACCTTGTCAGCACAATAGGACGTAATAATATCACTGGCAGGAGTATTATTAGTGTTGGGAAAACCAAAAGGGAAAATGGTTGATGAGTTGCTGAAAATGAAATATTGCTTTGCTCTCTGAGCTGAACTGGAAATAAGTGAACGGGTTACTGTCCACTTATAAATATACCCACCACCACACCAAACCAAAACCATATAAATACCTGATACACTTGAGAAACGAGAGGACTATATTATGTGCACACAAGTCAATAGGATAATATATGTATGTATGTATATTTCCAGGGAAAATATTGAGTACGACTGGCAATTCTGAGCTGCTTCAAAAAAACAGCGTGTTTATCCATATATGTGAAACGGGAATTTTCCGCAGGTATATTTTTGGAGGACTATTTTATGGAACCGTACCGCCGCCGCCGCCGAGCGGTGATATATTGATATTTGAACCTTTCATTTTCCTTCCCACCCTTTTAATGCTCACAATAAGTCCGATAATGATTATGATGTGTTCAAAATGTGGTGGTGGTGGTGGTGGTGGCAAGGAAAACAAGGCTTGTGCACTCACTACTGCAGTGTAGAAAGGGGATTGGGATTTAGGTATGTATGGAAATTGGTAATAATAATCTTGCAAAATATCAGGGCAATTCATTCAACTGATTATTTCACAAGAGAGAAGTACTACGCTACTTGTTTCCCTTCTTCTTTTTTGTTACCACGAGGCAGGGAGAAGAGGTCTCCCGGTGCACCTAAATGAACTAATCTATCAAAGCACTGACATTAATAACAGTGTTTGCTCAGGGTTGAGTAATATTGGAGGTGTTAGCGTTCGTTCGTTATAGTTAGCTCACAAAGCAATCCAGCCACACAAAATCGGAGGAGGAGGAAAAGTGTTAATATCGAGCGAACAAGAGAGTATACGCTGTTCTTTTTTTTTCTTTTTTTTTTTAGAAAAGGCTACAATCATTCATGGTTAGCAGTTCTCGTAGGGGAGTTTTAGTTAGTTGGTTTGACTGGGACTCTTCCTGTTTTCGTAGTCAGCGGATGTACTCTCCCGCTAATCCTCAATGAATGAATGTATTATGATTAGGGAAAAACAAAAAGGGGTGGCTTTTGTCGGTGGTGGTGGTGCGGTGCGGTGGAGGAATAAGATGTGAGGGGAGAAAGGGAAATTAATGGTGGTTACAAAAGGGAAAATTTTCTCGTGTGCATGCCACGGATCGTTTGATTATGCAAATTCTCCGCGAACCAGTTGCTGGTGCTGTCTCCATGAATTTTCTACTTTTGGTAATATTACATGTGGGGTAAGAGTGTGGAACAGATTCACTTAATATTAGGGAAATGCTACACACTTCCCTTGTGAAAGTGATATCGTGGAAAGTGCAGCAGCATTTCATTAAGATTAATATTCAGAATTTCACTGGAAACCAAACGAGGACTCGGCTGCTGCTGCTGCTCTGAGGATTTTGTTTGAAAATTGTAGGCTATATCCGTGTCTCAAGGATATCACATATCTCGGCCGGCTAATATTTTCCAGCTAATAATTGTAATTAAGATAGTGGCTGCATATGATGCACTCCTCGACTAAACTCCAAAGCAGTGAGTTGAAATTCAACCCGTGACTCTCTCGCACAAGCAGTGTCCCCCCTAAAAAAGTATTTTTTTTATCTGCTGGGACGTTTTCAAACTGAAATCTTAGATGCTCCTTCCTCCATCCAATCCAATCCTTCCTCCAATGCTTCCACTTTCTATTTTCCCTTTTCCCCCTCCAAGTCCCGCAATTGTGTTAGCTATGGAATGTCTTTTATGGTGAAATTTGAGAGAGAGAGAGAGAAAAGCTGAAATCTCTCCAAGATGCGCTATTCAACCCCATTTTATTTTGATTTTCAAAACTATCCTTGTTCCAAAAACTTGTTTGACAAGATCCAACTAATGGGGGGAAAAAGTTGACGCAAAATACCATCGAAGCTAGTCAAACAATGCATTCCACCCGATATATATTATGCCCGTGTACTGTACTACTACATAGGTACTATCATTTTGGGAAAAAATTCAAAAGTGGAAGTTTGTATTGAATAAAAAAAAGTTGCTTTCTTGGGGCGCTTACTACCGCGCTCCATCTCCTCATCTCCCTGTAAGTAATATTATTTACCTTGTTACCTCTTGTTTTTCCTTTCTTCCTGCATTCTCGTGCAATTTCAAGGACGGATCCTTTCTCGAGAAGAAAAAAAAATCCAACTTTTTTACGTCCACTTGTCCCCGCCAATAACACTGTAAAAGAATTTGCTCAGACAGGCTCCACATTAGCTCACTCCCCATTTTCCTCTTTCGACAAGTTCCAGGAATTGTTTTTGAAAACGGGTGGAAAGAGAGAGAGAGAGAGAGGGAGGGAGGACTACACTATAGTCCGCATCAAAGATTATACATATTTTTTTCTCCATACTTGACTTGCATTTTTAGAGAGAGAGTGTGTGTGTGTGTGGCTTGTCCACAGATGAGAAACAAAAAGGACACATAAAAAAGCTCTCTGTTCTCGACTCGTCCGTCTTCCTTGTTTTTTGTGTTCCTTAAAATTTAATAAGATGGGGACACAAAACTGTCGTGTACCTGGTCGTCTTGGTGGGTACAAAAGCGTCTCAACCTCAGCCACTTATACAGCAACAGCTTAGCTACCATACATACTTCCTTCAAAGCGGAAGAAAAAAACTCCTGTGGTGAAATGGAAAAAAAATAAATGTTATATCAGATAGGAGGACACTATTACATTTTTTCAGTGAGCATGTGAAAAAATCTACACGATTTTTTCTCCTTCTTCTTCTTCTTACCTTCTTACCTTACTACTTTTCATGACTTCACATACCATTTCCCATTGATCCTCATTCTGTTATGTGTTATTACTCGGGTGCAGAATATCGGGGAAAATAATTTGAAAAGTTTTTAGCAACTGTGTGCGCGTCTTCCTCCTCCCCTCCCCATATATTGCATGTTTACCCAAAAAATAAAGTTTTTTTTTAGAAAAATATCTACGAGCAATCCCCGCGTTTCGTAATGACCCCATACCTAACTCAACTTTCCATTTACTCTCATCGTGTACGTTATTAGTTGGATAAAAAAAGATCCGCCGACTTTTTTGTTCACCTGGTTGTGCCGTGTGTGCCCCCTGCCAATTGTCCTTTTGAAAATGAGACTGGCTGGCTTAAAGAAAATAAAAGTTTTTTTTTGGATTTTGGGCGAAAAATGAGAATTTATATAAAACGCTAGTTTTCTTTGAGAAAGTGTTTAAATCGGAGGAGAAGGAGGAGGGTATTCAACATTAAAAAGAATTTTATACGACTAAATGTTTCATTTTGGGGAAAATGCACTAGAAAACTAAAAAAAAAAAGATTTCCACACACACACATGTTCCGCCAGAGTAAGTCTTGTTGGGAAAACGTGTAGCATCATCATCCCATAAAAGCTGGAATCGTCCTGTGGAGAAACATAAATTCCCATTCTTGCATCCATTGCCCCGGGAAGTGTACACACTTTCCCTTGATTACGGAATAAAAGTAAATATATAAGCGTGCGCGCAACATGTTAATAAAAATATGAGCTAGGATGGATTAATTTTTTTTGCTCGGGAATCGCAGACACGCACCCTTGCTGCTCTACACATCTTACATTATTAGTTAATATTTAAATGTGATAGCGGATACATTTTGTAGGTGGAGGTAATGGGGGCAGAGGATTACCTTTAAATTTCAGCTTTGTTTTGTTAGCCGTTGGCCCACTTTTTTCAGGGGGCTAAAAATAATGATGTAACTTTGCTATAATGCGGATACTTTATATGGGTTTGTTTCATGTTGTTGTTTACAGGAGCCTCGGCACCCACAGCGTGGTGACGTACACGCCCATGACTGAGCTGGACTACGGGACTCTCCTCTGCTGGGCGACTAATAAAATCGGGGACCAAAGAGTGCCTTGTGTTTATCATATTATTGCTGCAGGTAAAGTAAAATGAAATCCTTTAAGCTTTCAGCTGAATGAATTACAGTGTTCTTTTTATGTGAAACGTTCCCCTATACATATATGGTGCTGGATGGAGGAGCACCCGACTGAAAAATGTTTTTTGTTTATCACTCTTTTTTCAATTAACCGGATTTGTCATTAGCTCAAAAATTGCATTTTTATCATTATGAGGCTCACGTGCCGTTCCCTCAATGGCTGGGAACTGTGAATGGGAGCAGCAAAACTCCCGAGAATAAACTAATTGTAATCTTTCAATCGGCTTATACACAGGAGGAAAATGAGTGTGTAGAAATAGGTAGAGAAAATGTAAACAGACTGGAAATGTAAGCAGGTATGAAAAGCAAGAGCATTTAATCAAAGGAAAAACACGTTTTCCCGAAAGCCCCAGGCAGACGACTGTGTGTAGTAGTAGTAACAGCAGTAATACAGATTCGAGCGAGGGAAAAAAAATGAATTAACCTGGAACAGCCTATAACGTTCTACGTTCTCTCTTCTCTCCTCTTCTTGTAATTAATGCCTAATGCACTCTTTGTTTGAATATGGTTTTCTCTGGATTTTAATCACGTACTTAAACTCGCCGTCCCTCTTTGATCTCTGTTAATGAGCCCATTTCCTTTATCCCCTTTTTAAAACTGAGGACTGCGAGGAGCGAGTCTGGCGAAATATGAAAATGGGAAAAAGTGCACCACCTACAACACGTGGTGCTGTAACAAGCGTAGCTCTCCCACGTAATTCATCTGTGTGTGTAGATGCTAAATGGCTTGAAGAAAATAGGATTAGAGACAATACTACTCAGCTTTTTGTGAGCTATTAGGTAGCACAGGTAAAAATGGGGGTTGCTGGAGGGAGGCAATGATGATGGTATAGTGAGGAGTGAATTTCAGTGTTTTTTTAAATTTATAAATGACGAAAAATGCATCATGCCACTTGCCCCGTAAACAAGTCTAATTTTGTAGACAATATTAAAAAAAAAGGAAAACATCCAAATAATCCTCTGTTTCGCCATTTTTCATTACCAAAATGTCAAGGTCTCCCCTCCAAAATGAAATTCATTCATAAGCACCCTCCAGTTGTCTGACCTAGTCTACGAAAAAAAACCGAATTATAATAATAGCCGGGGAAAAAACTGCATGTGTTTAGGGAAATTTAACGAGCTGGCTGAGAAGCCGTAAATGATGTGAGCCAAGAAGGCTTGCAAAACTGCAATTTTTTCCCTTCATCCATCCCACCCCGTCTAGACTAATAAACGTGACACGGAAAAATATATCTTGTTATAAATAAAAAAGTAG
>JAANSN010005487.1:0-12338 GCA_036850665.1 Dicranocentrus wangi
TTTCGGACTTGTTTTCGGATGATGATGGGGGGAATTCACCACCACCACTCCCTCCCCTGGGGGGTGTTCACCACTGCGCCGGCATCCTCGCCGACAAGCTGCTAGTGAACCAGGACTGGGCGGAATTCGAGTCTGTCGTACAGCCCAAGGCGGACGGGCTTCACAATTTACACCGGCTGTGCGCCACCCACCACCACCTTCAGTTTTTCGTCGCCCACTCCTCCCTGTCGTCCACAATGGGAAATGTGGGACAGAGCAACTACTCCGCAGGGAGTGGCTACATGGACGCCCTCGTCGCCGCCCGAGTCGCCTCTGGCCTCCCAGGACTGGTCATCAACTGGGGACAGTGGAAGGCGGGGCTGGCGGAGGAGCATGTTGACGTGAGGGGGATTACCACCCCGTTTTCCGTCCAAGAGGGGATCGCCGCCCTGGAGGGATTCTTCCTGGAGCATAAAACTGCCGTGGTGGCGGGACACGTGGATTTCGGGCGGGTGATGAAAAACTACCCGATCTACGGCAGCTCCTTTTTGAAGCACATGGCGGCGTCGGCGCCGACGTCTGGCGGTGACAAGAAGAACAACAAGAGCAATGGTCAAAGTGGCGAGGTGGCGAGGCTCGGTGTTGAGGGGGGAGGAAAGGAGCCCCCCTTCCTGATTCAATACAAGAAGCGGATTTCCGAGAATGGGATGATGAGTGAGGAGGCCAAGGCGGCCCTCATAACCTCCTTTTTGAGGGAGACTGTCTCCTCCATCCTGGGCCTTCCAGGGGACGAGATCAAGGACACGGCAGACTTTTCCGACCTGGGCATGGACTCCCTCATGGCAATCGACTTCACCATGAAGCTTCAGGGGCAGCTCCCCGGACTCAGCCTCGGCTACATTGACATGATGGAGTACGGGAGTGTGGAGAAAATGAGGGGTTTACTAGTTGCTAGTCTGAATAGCTGAATGAATTTTGATGATTATGATATGATGATGATATATGATATTTAAATCTGTCTGAGCTATTTTTTTTTTAAATCCAATTTTCATCATCATTCTTCTTTCATAATACTTATTTTTATATGATTATGTTCTTTCTTATACGGTTGTGTTATTTCACTTTACAAGCAAATTAAAAGATGTATATATTATATTTTTTGCCACTAGGGGATAAGGAAAAAGGGGAGGGAGGGATTAACAGAATGATTGGTTCCCATTATTTCCATGCATCATATAACTCAATTGGCAAAAGAATATCATAATAATATTCATAATATATATCTTGTAATGTTTTTATATGGTGAGAATATGTCTCTCGCTGGTCAAGTTTCCTCTATATGCATAGTCGTAGTCGTACACAGTCAGCGAAACTTAATAATAATTTTTTTGCACACTCCACCTCCACCAGTTGAGTGGAGGAGAGTCGAGAGAGATAAAAAAAATATTGTCGTTTGTTGTTCAAGTTGTTGTTGTGGTGGTGGTTAGCTGGTGAGATTTTTGTCAAATCATTTGTTGCCATATATATATTTTCATCATCATCATATATGATTTTTGTCATTTGTGAAAGTAAAATACAAGTACGATAAAAAAATTTGTTGCTGGCGAAAAATAACAATCGCGTTCCTAAATCCCGCATTTATAGCACCTTTATAATTTGCTAGTGTTGCAGTAATGGTGGTCCATATATAGCTAAATTATTATTAGCCTAAACTGTAGTAACATAATCATGTTGTACCGGGAGGGATGTGATGAAAAAGTTTGTGAGAAAATTTTATGAAAAAAAATATATATCTCAAAATCTCAACTCAACTCTTTGTGTCCAGCAAAAAAGTGTGAGCATGTGAAGGAAGAAGCTAAGCAAAAGAATTGATATCATTTAATTGCTAGTTGGATTGGACGACACACAAGCGGAATAAAAATGTATAAAAGAAAAAAATTGTGTTTTCAGCCAAACTCCTGCAGTTTTGTGGAGGAAAAGGTATCTGAATATATATATATATATATTTAAATATTTTTACAAGTAATTAAAGCAAATAAATATAGAAGCATACGAATTAAAACATACTACGGCCTGTGGCCGTTAAAAAAGTTGCATTGAGTCATGACAAAAGAGACACACATTGACAGTAGAGAAACAAGAGACAAAGAAATTCATGCATATTATGTATAATATAATTTTATTATTTATCATTTTCTGTGGTTATCATAATATATTATGGTAAATATGACTCAGTTGCGCCTACTACTACTACTACACGTTTATTCAATATCGAAAATCAGGAAACTTATTTGTTCTACTGACTAAGAAATATTTTTTTATTGAGATTTACATGTTACATGAGACTACTTTTCGTACTTTTCGTATTATTAAAAGAACGTTCTACAGGACTCTTCTGCTCTGTTTGTTCCGCTTGGTTGGGTTTTGCTGCAGGTACCTCTATGCATGTATTATGGTCGGCATCTCTATCTCTCTGCCGTTGTAATAATTAAAAGATTGTCTCATAGAGATTACAAAAGACACAAAAGTCATCCTGTTCTTCTTCTTCTTTTTATTTCCCATGGAATGGAATGATGATGATCCCAACTCAAAATAGGTTGCTCAAAGCTGTTGCTGCGCTGTTGAGTAAATATTCTTGTATCGCCAGTGCGGATTTGTTTTGTGATACGATGAGAAGTGGTTTTTGTGACGCAGTTGGATGATTTGTAAAATGAAAAACAAATAACCTCAACAGCTCATTTCTTCAACAGGTAAGTAAGTATAATTAAAAAAAGTGTGTGATTATCATTATCAGATTAGCGGAGCAATGATGATGATGTAAAGTAAAAAGGAAATGAAAGTCACCTGAAACTTGTCCATGGGATTATTTATCTGTAGACAAGAAGAAGAAGAAGTTGTTCCTGGTCGTCTTGTATTATGATATGTACTCTTCAAACAAGGATACAAAAATTTTAATGAGTTACTACGAACCGATATTTTTTCCAATGGCTCTTTTCATACCATCCAATTTCCTTGCAATAGTTAGCATCACTGAGCTCACAACCACTACTTTTTCTGCCAATTAGCAGTTAACCTTGTCTGGCAACAAACAATCACCGTCCTCCTGTCCTAAGATAATATGCATATGAGATCAGGATTCTTCCGCATTAGCTGCCCTGAGCTGATGATGATGATGATGGTATGATCAGACTGAAAAATGAGAATTTACACTTGAAGCATACACGTGCGGAAATTAAAATTAACTTGTGTGTTCCATGACTCTCGCTCTGTGGATGTCTACACGGGTACATTGTATGCCAACTTCTCTCAGATTTTACCAAAAAAATATTACCAAAATTTCAAAAGTTTTTGCGGATTTTTTTTTAAATTGTCGACTCCAGGCAGACAGAAGAAATGCATGCATTATAATACTATTTATATCATTTGGGTGGCAATCATGGTGAATGAGTCGGTGATTCACTACGAACACGAACGCAGTTTGGCAGTGACCAAGAAAGATTTTTTTCTTCTTTATTTCCTATTTAATTTATTGACTGAGCTCCGAAGAAGAAAATCCTATACTTTTTTTTACAAAACTCGTCGCAAATCTTTTCTTTGCAAACCACTAAACTAAACTCAAGAAACTTGTCACTTACTGACTTACTTGTTGCAGCTGCTATGGCAAATTGGCAGATGGTGGATCTTCTGAATCAGAATTTGCATGCAAATTGTTTTTTTTTACATATGAGCAATAAACAAAATAATAATTATTATTATCATTTGTCATTCAGTATTTTGTTTGAAGACATTCCAAACTGAAATGAGGAAACTTTGTTCTACGACTTGCTGCATATTATTATTTTAGTGGTATTTTTAGGTATGTCAGGGATGTGATGATAACGTTGGCTTGCTTGTTTGTGGTATTGATCTACTCGATTAATGTTTAATCTGATCAAGTCAGCAAGTTTAGAGGTGATTTTAGCATTTCGTAAAACAAACGTAATGAATGAATTAAAAACTCATTTCATTTCCTACCCGGCGGGCATAATATTCTAATTAGAATTGTGAGAATTTTTATTTTATGAAGCAGAGTTTGGTGGTGGTGGTGGTGGTGTAAAATCAAACAAAAAACCATTATTTCCTCAAAAGGTATCTATAGGTACATAAAACTAATTATCAGCCCATTCTCACCTCTTCTCTTGCTTAAATAATGTATAGGTATATAATTAGTAATTCGCAAGTTGTCGGAGCAATATAATATAAAAATAAAGGAAAGAAAAGTGTTCAAAAGTCCATCATCATCACCTGATAACTTGTCCATGGGATATTTTTTATCTACCTGCCTACATACATACATGCAACAAGTTGTGTTCCTGGTCGTTCTACATGATATAATTATGCTTCAATTCAATCAAACGAGGATAAAATACAATTTAAAATGACTTACTCAAACAACAATAATACATAATATATTTCCTGGCTGGCTGGCTTTTTAGGTCAGAAGAAGGATGAATGAATTGCCTGCTATTTTCCTCCAAAATCCAACTTGACTCAATCTTGCTATGAGCTCCCAAAAGCACTTTAAAAAAGGGTTATTATGAGAACAGGGGATTCTTCTTCCCTATCTGACGCTGGACAATACTACATGATGATTTGATGATTGTTAGGCTGATGATGTAACTGGTAGTCAAAAAGGATCTAAAAGTTTTGGAAAGAAGCGGAATGATTTTATTTAATTGCACAAAAAAACACAATATTTTCTTATATTAAGAATTTAGACTCTAATTAAGACTCTAATTAAAAATTTTATTTAAAAAATTACTCTTCTTTCCTCCTTTATTAGTAGCAGTGAGTACTGCTGAGCTGAATACGACCTCAACGCAACACAACGCCGCTCAAGTTATATTATTGATTGCTAAAATATATTTATTCCAAAGTTTTGCATTAATTACGAACCCAATTAGATAAAATTAAGTATTTAATTACTGATCCTCTAAATTATATATATTATTCTGGCGATGCGATGACTGGTTTCGGTGTTGTGAGGCGTATTAATTATATGGTTTTTCTTCCTTGAGATCGATAGGAACCACTAACCACTTGGGATAAACTCAATCTAAATGATTTGCTGGTTATAAAAAAAGGTGGAGCAGTAATTTCATTTGCTCTCGTCAATCTCTTCCTATATCGTCACGTCCTTGTCTTGTGGCTATGGCACAGGCACAAAAGGCACACCAAGAATGATGGGAAATAAATATTCATCATGGTTGAGGATGAGGAATTGGAAATTCCTTTTTTCTCCAAAGAAGAAGATATTCACATAGGTATATGATTATTTTTTTTTACATGATGATGATGATCCTACTCCAATCCAGGTTGGATTGACTCTTTTGAGCAGCAAGCAGCCTCTCCATCTCCATCATCATGTCTATATAAAGAGGTGTGAGACCGGTAATTTTATTTTATTACTCAAAATTATTTTTGCCAATCAAACCAACATCATCATCAGATCAGAAAATCTTCTTTTCCCTCACCAATCCTATATTATTGCATTTTTTGTCGTGGTTTTAAAAATCCCCGCACGCTGATATTTTAAACCATATCTGGGAAAAAGAGGAGAGGATGCATGCCTGGGTGACCTCGGTAGCTAGAGAGGAGCAAGTGGACCAGGCCCTTGTCCTGGCGTGGTCCCTTCGTCGATGGAGGACTTGCATGAAGCTGGTGGTGGTGGTTGCTTCAAATGTTTCAAATTCTGCAAGGTATATAACCACCGGGATTCGACTAGTTGATCTTATTTTTTTTATCTAATTCAATTTAAAAAAAAAAAAAACTTGAACCTTTTTTTTATGATTTTTTGTTGTTTGTTTCAGCCAACGCCTGTCGTCAGTGTTTGAGCTGGTAGTTCGAGTAGCCCAGGGCCAGGAGGATGAGGAAGTGTTGTTGGGATATCCTGCATCAGCCATCCTGGCGTTGTCATTGTCATCATCTCTGGGCTCGTTAAAAAAGTGTATCTACCTCGCACCTTCGATGCTGGTAAAAAAAATAACTCCAAATTAATTTTTTATGTGCACTTACAAAACATTTTGTATTTGTATATATTTTTCTCCTTTCTTCCTCTTTTTTGAAGGCTCTCAACAATTGTGACCATTTGTTCCAAGACGATGATCATCATGACTCGCTCACCACCGCTGGAGCTCACGGTGCGGGGCAATCTGAGGAGGAACCCCCGATGACCTTGGATTGTTTTCTGTTTGAGCCCTCATTGGAGCTGCAGCAAGCTATACGAAACAAGTTGTCCGAGTTGCCAGAATCATCACGTGGTACAATAAATAACGAAAAAACACCCGAACTAATGAACTATAATAATAAATGTAGTATTAATAACTAACATGTTTGAATCTCTGTTTAAAATCATCTTGGTTGATTTTGGGCCCCATAGAACTTGGTCAAGCCCAAATGGTCCAGGTGGTGGCCAACTTGAGTGGAGTAAAAAATGTATTTGTTGAGGGAGAAGTGGACGGGGAAGCCGACGGCCGTCAAAGTCAATCCATTGTGGAGGTCATTTTAGGGGAGAATGGGAGTCCGACTTGCCTCTCGTAAAATTCTACAACAGTAAATAAATAATATTTCCAGTTAGTTTTTCCCTCCTTTGAATGAAATGTTTTTATAGGGGCGCCAAGGGCGCTTCCATTGCCAACTTTAAAGGTGTACATCCCGCACAGTTGTGGCGGCGGAAAGGGGCTCACCCTCCTCCTACTCCTCCCAATAATATTATCCAGGAGGCCAAGTCGTCGTCGCCACGCGTTGAGATTGTATGAAACGAAATTATGATTTTTTAAAAAGTTTTTATTACTGAAGTTTTATTTTTGATACATTGTGAAATATATTTTAGGTGGCGGTGGCGTTCGCCTGGAAAATTCTCCTTGACAAAGTGGACAAGGCTGGAGAAAAAGGAGTGGCGGAGGAGCCAAACCGCTGGCCAACTTTTGACGAGCTCAAGTTGCTCGTGAGGGAGGATTCCGTGCTACCAGCTCACATTCGAGTGGACCCCGCCTCTTCGGCTCCACCTCCTGCTCGAGTGGAGTCTGTCCTCCTAACCGGCGTCACTGGCACCCTCGGCCCCTTCCTCCTCTACGAGCTGACCTCCCGACCCGACATCTCAGCGGTCCACTGCCTCATTCGCAAGTCTGCCACCTTGAGCCCCACGGAACGACTAGCCGCGTCCCTCAAAAAGGCGGGCCTGACGGGACGGATAGACCTGTCCAAGGTGAGCTGCATCCCGGGCGACTTGTCCGAGCCCCTCTTTGGACTGCCTCCGGCCGACTACGACTCGCTGGCGGCGGACGTCCACGCCGTCGTCCACAGCGGAGTCAGGGTGAACTACAACGCGACCTACTGGGCGGCGCCACCCTCGGACAAATCCGCCCTTCGGACGGTCAACGTCGGAGGTACTCTGCGCGTGCTCGAGTTTTGCGTCGCCAAACGGCCCAAGCAGCTCTGCTTCATGTCCACCATGCTCGTGTACGCCAAGCTGGGGGCGGACGGGTGTCTGTCGGAAGGGTGGCAGGATGTGGACTCCTTTGACGCCACCACCATCAACACCGGCTACCCCATCTCGAAACACATTTGCGAGCAACTCGTCCGGCAGGCGGGGGAGCGGGGACTGCCCGCCGTCACCGTTCGGCCCCCGCTCGTCGGCGGGCACTCCCTCACGGGAAAAGTGGAGCCGAACCACTTCCTCCTCCGGTTTCTCGCGCAGTTGAAACTGGGGGTGATGCCCGACCTCTCGTTCCCGCTGCCCTACATCCCGGTGGACCGCTGCGCGGCGCTATCCCTCCAGCTATTCTTCTCCTCCGACAAGAAGGGCTCCTCTAGCTCTGACGTGTACAACTTGATTCCGAAGGTGCCGCAGGCGGAGCAGGAGTTTGTGGAGGTGGCGAAACGCGAGTTTGGGATTGACATTAGGCTGGTGAGTTACGAGGAGTTTGTCGACAAGGTGGTGGCGGCGGCGCAGGAGGACCAGGATGGAGTCTCCTTCCCGCTGACCCCATTCAAACTCCTGTACAAGCACTTTGCCAGCAACCCCGACTGCTACCTGGACAAAATCATGCGCGGCTTTGACGCCAACAGAGAGAATTTCTATGCGAATGAGAAAACGGTGAGGGTTATTCCGGATCTGGAGGTCCAGTTGGAGCCGTCCACGGTCTGCTGGGGAAGGGATCTCCGATATTTGCGAGATATTGGGTTGTTTGAAAAGTTTGGGATTACATCTAACTCATCATCATCGTAGTAGGTCATTTCATGTTTGAGAACAATAAATAAAATAAAATAAAAAAAATCTCTTTTTATTACCCGGCCACCTCTCCGGACATCATAAACACAGACATGCATAGGTATAATATATGAACAACTCCTTCCGTCAATTTATTACTTTTTTCTGTGGTCCCTACTACTACTGAACTACTGACCTACTGCCACCTGCCACGCACATTTTGAATGGATGACCCCCGCATTTTGTCCATCACACAGGAAGGAGCATAATATTATGATGATAATCTACATTACACTACACTATCCTGCCAATTCCTCCCCTCCCAACTCTCAATAGATCCACCATCTCCATCCATTAACTAATAACTACAAATTAAATAGAAGTGGAAATAAGAATAATAATAATACTATATATTTAATTACTCAATATTTCATAATATCATTTATTTTTGGCTTGTTTCTTTGGTACGAAAGTACGGAAGCTCGAGAACATGAAGCTCGAGTAATTTAAAAAAAAATACAAAAGTGTCAATTTTTGTTTTAGAAAACAAAAAGAAAGAGCGAAAGTTCATAGTTCATAGGGAAAAAAACGTTGAACGTAAATGACAATAATATTTATATATATTTTATTGATTTTTCGCCGTGTTTCTGAGGTGTTGGGCGGCGGCCGCCTCGTTGTTGGCTAACAGCTTGGCCACCTCTTTGGGTTTTGGTTGTTATTGCGTGTCTGCTTGATGTGTGACTCCAAATTGTCCTTGCGCCGACCGAAATCCCTTTTGTCACATAGCCAACACTTACAGGGGCGCTCGCATAAAAAAAGCAATTACAGGTATAATTAATTAGTTAATAATTATTAAATTATATAACTTGACTAAGTAGTATAGGTTGTAATCACGCGACGGAGAAACGCAGAGTCCATGGGTTTTTTGTTTATGGTTCTAGTTCTACCCTACCTGAGTGAATGAGAAGATCCCGTCGGAGGTCCTTGGGGCTGGAGAAGGCCCCGCTACACTGGTCACACAGGCGTGCGGTGCGGACGACGTTCGCGCTCACTACCACTGGAGTGGTGATGAGTTTTCAAGTGGAGATTTAGCTTCCACTTGAGAGCAATAAAGCGCTTACACCACAATGGTCGGAGCTGAAGGGTGACTCTCCTGCACGTCAATAAAAAAAATCAAAAGGATTAATTACAATTGGTGGTGGTGGTGGGGGGAGGGAGGGGGAGGATCCTCCTCACTGGGTTAATAATTTACCTACTGCAAAGGGTCCCTCGCCGCCGCCGCCGCCCGTGTGGATCATGATGTGACGTCGGAGACCGTCAGGACTGGCGAGTCCCCGGCTACATTCCACACAGGCAAATAATGGTTTCTCGCCGGTGTGAGTGCGCATGTGTCGCGTCACCTTGGACCTCTGACTGAAGCCCTTGCCGCATTTTGGACAGGCTGGCGTAGGGTGTCTCCCCCGTGCGTGTGGGTCCGGGCGGAGGTGGTACTCGTAGTGACTCTTTGCAATACAGCCTTGCCCACACTGCTCGCACTTGAAGGGCTTGTTGACGCCGCCGTCGCCCTCCATGCAGAATTCGTGATACTTGATGTGCGCCTTGGTCTTGAACTTATTCTGACTTCTGATACACATTGCACTGGTATGTTATTATTTGAGGGTCTCCACCTCCACCCAAGATCGAGATATGGTCGTAGATTAATACCACCGGACGCCGCTTCCTCTTCTTCTTGGCCCGCCCCTCGGAAGATGAATCCTCTTTCCTTTGTCTCCGCGACTCCATTCTCTTCCTCCTCCTTCTTGGTTGTCATCATTTCAGAATCAGGCGCACCTGCCCCGACGCTGTCCTCGTCGTCGTCGTCGTCGCCGTCACACCCTCGTCTGCCCTTTGACTGCTCCTCGTGGTGAGCAGTGCTGCTCCCAGCCCAGCGGGTTGACAACTGAAGACGATGACTTGGAGTCCATGACAGACATGCTGTGGTGAGGGTTGTTATAATCATATTTAATCACTCCAATAAAACAATGGAGTTAATGGAGTTGTTAATTGGTTGCTAATTCCACTCACATCTTATTATTTATTTATTCTTAATACAAAAGTGAATACCACCTGTGAATGCATTCAGTGCAACAAGTAATAATAATGAATGACCCTCCTCCGCCGTGCTGCACCTGCTCCTATCCTCTAATAATATGGCATGCATGCTACTCTTCCTTATGATATTATTTCCTTTCAGTTGTTAGAGGTGTGCAACGAGTCCCGTGCCGGGTGAGCTACCCGCTAGCCACCCGCTCGACACCATACACCTTCTTAGAGTTGAGAAGATGAGAAGTAACGGGCGGGCGGATAGCATACGAGCAAGGAAGTATATTATCCGAACGGGTATGGGCAAGCATAATAATACAAATTTATGGAGCTCCAGTGGAGACAAGCACTCCTTTCGCGTATGTACGTACGTAGGATTTTTTTACGTGTTCAAAAATCCGTTCCCGAAAAACATAAGTTACAAGGTGGACTATAAAATTAAATACCACTGTAGTCACTTAACAATTATATTATACTATACTAAACATATTGCACATGCATTACACGACTATCCGAGATGATTTATGATCGCGTAAACAAAAATACTAATAAAAATTTGCCAGCTCCCTCCTTTCCTTACTTGCGGAATAATCTTAATCTTTTAGCTATTCCGGCTATTAGTCTAACATAACGAGAGTGCTACCAACAACTGGAAGTACACTTTCTCCAAATTATTAATTTACATATATCAAAATGTAGATAGGTTCTTAAGCTTTACCGGTCACCTTAACACTAAACTGTGACGTTTAATTTTTTGTCGAGCCGGTAAATCAATATTTATATTTATGCTACTACTACTTATTCTTATTGTATTCTTTCAAATTACCATGAAAAAATATCGGGGGTATATACCGGGTGTGTACACGGTACCGAACTCAATTGGGTTTTTATCTTTTAACGAGTACTGGTGGTAACGCGAGCGGGTACAAAACATTTTCAGGACGTGGTATAAGCGAGCAAAAGGGAGCCAGCAAGCAGGATTTTGAGCATCAAAAAAGAATCGGGCGGGCGGGTGTCGAAAAAAAAAATCCACTTAATGCACACCTCTACATTCAATAGAGTAAAAAAATATAGATGTACCTAGTTTGCAAAAAGTGTGGATTGGATTGGATGCATGCATGCTATGCTGGTATTGTGCTCTGCCGCTGTGCTGTGGAAGGGACATTTAAAAACATGAAGCTCGTATTCTACCATTGCCCCATGGAGAGTAGTGGAAAGCCGGGAGTCAAACTCACTTGTCTCGATCCTCTTCTCTCTCTCTCTCCACTCTCTCTCTTCTGACTGACACTGAACATGATGAGCATGACAAGAACATTTTTTACACCTTATGCTTTTTTATTACCATTTTTTTTTATTAAATTTTGACTTTTGTAAATTACTTATTTCTTGAAGCTGCTTTTAATTAATTATTCTTAAAGATTGTGAGAGGAGGGGGCTTCTTCGGCTTGTAGTTTTTTTAAAAAATATCTTTCACCCATTTATCGTTGATGATTGATTGACGGATTTTAATTTAATTACCAATTTAGTTTAATACTATAAAAAATCTTATTATTTTTTATGTTTGATAGTTTTTTTTAGTTAATGACAATCACGCTGCTGCTGCCGTGTGCCTAGTACTAGATCAACTTATCACGAGAAGAACTTTTATAAGACTGTCTTATTGTCTTCTTAAAGACTGCCATTAAACAAAAAATAAAACTATAAATTATTATTATTGAGTGGTGGTGGCTGGTGGAGGTGGAGGAGATATTATGGGCTCAAACAAAAATGTGTGGAGGGTAACCGCCGAGGAGATCCTCCTCTTGAAAGAGGAGGGTGGTGTTGACCGTCCGTGGTGGAAGGAGGTAGACTGGACAAAATATCAACTGGAGAGGGGTTAGTTGGTTAAATAATAGTTAATTATTTTTTAAAAATTAATTAAGTACAAAAACTATATTTTTTAATTTTTAACATTTATTTGGACATTAGTAATATGTAATATCGGATTGAGGTCTGTCATTTTGTATTTTTGTAGGAACTGGAGAAA
>JAANSN010005488.1:0-12334 GCA_036850665.1 Dicranocentrus wangi
TATCTGCATTTGATTGGGCTAGTAGCATGTTATGCATAATATGCCATGTACTGTACTACAGTACAATCTACAAGTTAATCATCAACGTGTTTTAAAGTTGTGGGTTGTTTATAGCAGATAAGGGAGTCATAAAAGCAGATCAGCAGTTAGATAGCAGCTAAATTAAGGATTGCTAAACTCGTCATGCAAATTCGAGTGTCGAGTCCAGTGTCAGGTTTGTTAGGAAACTTTCCTCATTAAGGAAAAGTGTTTTATCTAGCTCGTAAATGTCAACAACTATAGTATCCAGTCCAGTGACTCACTCACAATCAGTGACCCCAAAGCGCACACTTAAAACCCGTCTACCTCTGCCTCAGAAAGTATTTAAGAATAGCCGAACTGAAACTACGCTAGTTTTTCAAGGGGTTTAAATATACGTCGATATCGCAACTTGGTAAAACATCGTTTAAAATCAATATTTTCCAATTCTACCCGAGACGCTTGCTCTCTCTCGCTCTCCAGTCGAGTTTAGGACTGCCTGGAGCACACTGCGTACCGAGCTTCCTGAACGTTTTCCAACATTCATTTCGTTATTAATTTAGTTTAAAATTTCATTTTCTCAGCGTTCGTTTGCTAATTGTTTTCTAAACTTTTTCGTGTAGGAGTGAAAGTGCAGCTTTTGGTGCAATATGTGGAAAAGTTCACGCCTCGTTTCTCAATTTAGTTTGCAAAAGCAATGGAGAGCTCACAGGGAGTTTACACAGCTGAGAACATTTCTCAGCTCTCCAATGCCCGAGATAGCTCAGATGAGTCCGGATATAAAATCCCATAAGGATCTATACAATTTCAGCATTGAGAAGGTAAGTTGAGTTATCACATACATCAGCAGCATCAGTTTGTTGCTGCAATATATGTTATGAAAAAATGTATATATGTGTGCTTAGTGCTTGTGCTATGGCACGTACTATCACCGTTTATGACTCCAGTGTGCAATTTTAATTTTTTAATTAAAAACCCTAAAAATAAGAAATGCATTATGTACTTAATTCAATTGGAAGAATAAAAAATCCGGGGGAAAAGAACGGAAACATGCAAGATGCTGGCACGCTGTGATGTAAAAAAATGCAGTAAGAATTTGTGAGTCGACTGTATTGTATGGTGTGTGCGTACCAGACGTTTATGTACAGACTCTTCTTCTATACGCTATACCCTTGTTGCGTATATTATAGTGTGAACACATTAGGCATGTGTGTTAGCATTGCGTCTAGTCGTGTTTCTTAGTTTTTGATAGGCTTTATAGAAGTTTTGTCCTTGCGAAAGTGGTAAAGTTGTGGGTAATATGTAGGCTTTGTATGCCACGAGCCACGACTCATGACGGAAGAAAGAATGCCGCGCGGTGGTGGAGCGTTAGACACAGTCAGACATTAGAGACGTTTTTCATGTCGGGAGTGTGCACCAAAAATACGTAAAATGTAATCGACTTTTTACATTTTAGATCAGAGAATTTGAAGGCAAACTACACGCTGCGCTGTGTGCGCTCATTCATTTATAAGCATTGCGGAATTCCATGATCTGAACTGAAGCACACAATTACATACCTTATCTGTAAAGTTCATTCAATTCACTTCGTTGTCTCATTTCCATTAACAAAATTGGTACATTATGATATTAAATATATTAATACTGTTACTGTTTTTGGTTAATTGGCTGATGTTACACCATATCATTCGCGGTTATGGTGTTTACTTTTCGATTTTTATATAAACTTTGGTGATTAGTTAATAGCCAATGCGTACCCGTCGTGTATTAAAAACTGGAGATTTGCATGCATACTTACTCTTTCGGTTGTGTTTGTTGCCGGTGCGGTGCACACTGCAACACACCTACAATGTGATAATAACACTACTTGACTCTCAGTTTGATAGACAGTCAGACAAGCAAGATAATTAATGATTGCGTATGGGATGGGTAATAAACACTGCAATGCTCAGCGTGGCAATGCGCACATAAATAGGAATGTTCTTAGCCAGCTTAAAATCCACGTGCATGTCAATACGTGTGTCATATCAGGGTTTGTAATTTGTTATACACACAGAGACTTTGGGACAAAGTTATTGTAATCAGTTTACTTTTGTAAGGAACTCCAAATACGGTCGCATTCATAGGTGTATATGTAGAAGCATCATTTAACGTTTTACCGTTCGAGTAAATATGAACACCATTTTTTCTTTGAATAGCCAGACATTTTCTGGAAAGTTTTGGCAAAGAGGTTGGACTGGAAGCACGACTTTGGAGCTACCGTAGAAGGCGACTTTTCAACTGGAGTCAAATGGTTTACAGGGGGAAAGTTGAACGCGTCAGGTAAGCAATTAGACTAGGAACATAATAATACATGCAATACTGGAGTTTCCCCAAGACGCATTCTACTTATGTAATACGCATAAGACCTGTTCAGCATATAAAAGTTTTATCATTGTATTTCAGTGAACTGTGTTGATCGTCACGCCCAAAGGCATCCTAACAGGACTGCGCTTATCTTTGAGAAAGATGAGCCAAATCAACACGAGTTTATAACTTACGCTGAACTTCAAAAGCTAGTTGTGAAATATGCCTCGATCCTGCGAAATGTTGGAAATGTTAAGAAAGGTGACCGTGTTGCATTTTATCTCCCATGCGGGCCCACCGCTATTGCGATGGCTCTTGCGTGTGCCAGATTAGGTGCAATACATTCGATTGTCTTTGCTGGTTTCAGTGCGGAAGCGTTAGCATCCAGAATAAATGATGGTAGATATTATTTTTATGGGTTTACAAAAAAATTAAAAAATAAACCTTACCTAATAGCTACAATGTCCACCTATCTAGCTGGAGCCACCGTAGTAATCACTGCCGATATAGCTGTGCGTGGAGGTCGAAAGTTGGATCTTAAGAAAACTGTTGATGATGCTTTAAAACTCACTCCCTCCGTTACGACAGTGCTGGTTGACGCCAGAGACGGTGACAAAACTCGGGCTAAGATGCAGCATCCCCGGGATCATTTTCTGCAAGACCTAGAAGCTGAAGGCAAAGGACCTGATGTGATTGAATATGTAGATAGCAATGATCCTCTGTTCATTTTATATACGTCAGGTTCTACTGGAAAACCGAAAGGTTTGGTTCATTCCACAGGTGGTTACCTTCTGTACGCAATGACGGCATTTGAGGTACTTCACAGCATCAAACGCAACTAATATTTGACAAAATTACAAAGAAATTAAGTTGGGATTTTCAATTGTTTACGTAGCATGTATTCCAGTTCAGTGAAGGCGATTCTTTCGGCTGCGTAGCTGACATTGGATGGTAACGTACAAATGAGTGAAGTGAAATGATATGTCGACGAATGATGTGGGAATGAATCAAAATTATTTATCTTTGTTTAAGGATTACTGGTCATTCACTTCTTATGTATGGTCCTTTGGCTTTCGGTGCAACGACATTATGTTTCGAGTCAACTCCAATTTATCCCAATCCTGGTATTCAAAGAACAACCATAACCATGCGTGATACGAATTTCGCAACAGTATAATATACTTGACTCTTAAACTCTTAATTCTTGTATTTTCCCTGACAGGTAGATATTGGGAGCTAGTTGAGCGACTCAAATTGACCCATTTTTATGGTGCTCCTACAGCTATCAGATTGCTAATGAAGTATGGTTCCGAATGGGTTACCAAATATGACAGATCCAGCTTAAAAATATTAGGGAGTGTTGGAGAGCCAATTAATCATGAGGCGTGGGTTTGGTATAATGACGTTGTTGGAGAAAATAGATGTACTGTGGTTGACACTTGGTGGCAGACAGGTCCGGATTAAACACTATTATTTTAGCGTTGAAAAACTAAAATGTTGTGGATACTTAATGAAAGGTTTCCCGTGTTGCAGAAACTGGATGTGTCTGTTTAGCCCCACGACCAAGTGCTCCTAACGCCCCAGTCTTGCCAGCCATGCCAATGAGACCTTTCTTTGGAATTAAACCTTTACTAATAAACCCAACCTCCGATCCAAGCACGGGGTCACAAGAAGGACCTCTTTGCCTTGAAAAACCGTGGCCAGGAATGGCTCAATCGATATGGAACGATAGTGGTAGATTTCAAGAAGTATATTTTAAAGACCATCCTCCATACTATTTCACTGGTGATGGAGCTATCTGTACTAAAGAAGGATACTGGAAAATTACTGGAAGAATGGATGACGTTATTAATGTTACTGGTCATAGACTAGGAACTGCAGAAGTAGAAGATGCAATGGTACCCACGGACGAGAAACTACACAATACGTATTTATACTGATGTATAAGATTTGAAAATATTAAAATTTTGGACATTCGTAGGGTAAACATCAATTTGTGAGTGAAACCGCAGTTGTTGGATTTCCCCATCCCCTAAAAGGTGAAGGCATATTTGCATTTGTGGTTTTAAAAGAAGAAGGAAAGAAAGCAGACCGTGCAGTATTGGAGAAGGAGCTAAAGGCACTTTGCAAATCTCAGATTGCTGGATATGCCATTCCAGATTACATTTTGGTAAATAACTTATGATTTCATTTCAATTGCTGCATTCATTAAAAAACCGCTCAATCTAATATTATGCAAGAGCCACACTATATTCCGTCATTTGACACTACTTTTAGCAATCTTAGAAACTTTGGTGAAAGTGTAAAATCAGAAAAAGGCAATGTCAAGTACAATTTATGTTGTGTGTGTTTTTGCAGTTCCATGATGGCCTTCCAAAAACAAGATCAGGGAAAATTATGCGACGAATCTTGCGAAAAATAGCTGCTGGTGGTAATGTTGAAGAACTTGGTGATGTTTCGACATTAGCAGATCCATCAGTTGTAGAAAAATTGGTTAAAACGAGAAAATCCTTAGCTTCGATCCCAAACAAGTAAGTTTTCTTCAGTCAATGATGTGTTAAGTTTATACAGCTTCTTTTCTTAATTTACTTTACATCCATTTGCCTACGTTCTGTTTTATATGTTCAAAAGAGCTACGTTTTTTGCTTTTTACTGTGAAGCTCATATTTGGTTATGTATGGAATATAAGGAAAGTAAAATGATCTTCAATTCAACTATGTTTAGGTTATAAACTATTCTAAAACTAACAAATGACAATATAAAACAAAACAACGATTCGTAACTTCTTGCCACACGACGCACTCTTGGTGCCGATTGGCCGAAGTGTCTCTCTAATGGCTGAGTGAGGAATGTCGCAAATCCGCATTTACTTACAAATTCGCAACTAAAGCAGTCAGCCTCTGGTGCTTCAGAAACGTCATTATAGAAATCCTAAATGCAGTCGAAAGTATAAATAAAAACTTATTGGTCGAGATATTTTTGTGATAATCGTGTAAATCTTTAAATCGTAAGGAAGCTCTAGTATAACAAGTGATCAAATCCTATTCCGTTTTCTAAACTAAAATAGCAATAATTATAAACTGCCAGAAAAAATCCTACCTGTGTACTCTCTGCCCAATCCGATGTATACTAAAATAGTATTAAATTGTATTCTGTGGTTTGGTTGATTATATATAACGTACATCGTTTTCTCCATGTGCACGGTGCAACATCTGTATTTAACTAATTTGTAGCGTCGTACAGTGGTACAGTGTGGTTTAGCAAGTGACAATACATTGGGGAGTAAATGAAATATAGAAATATATTTGCAGCCCATTTCGTTCAGATAAATAAAGCTGGACTTTGAGAGGACCAATTGATCTAATCAAACATATTGTCTAATACGATCGAAAAATCTACATCTGCACCTATATGTGAAAATAAACGCCAATTAACAATTAACAAATCACTATATGCCATGCTGTTCGGGTTGTTCTTATGTACTGTACTAACTGTATACCAAAAAGCGGAGTCACCGATTTGTAATAGATTAATCAAACCATTTATAAGAAATGTGTATGAATTGAAATTACAATAATAATAAACTGCGTAATGTTCAATCTATTTGTTTGATTTTTTGAGAATTTTTATGCAACTCATCCATAAATATAAGGTAAATTGCGATTTGCGATCATATTAATATCTATGATTTACTAAAGGATTTGTTGAAAAGAACTGTCAAGTGGAGGGTCTACCAGACCTAACCCTAGGTCTGCATGTCTACCTCTACTACTAACTATGCGATGCGATTATGAACGAAAACTGAAACCAATTAAATTAGAACCATGTCGTATCCCTTGTTTTTTCGCTTTGATACACACTATCACGCGTACTACACTCATCGTAACCAAAATGCAGTTTTCCATGCATGATCATTACTTTTGTCAGGGTCATAATCAAATTCCACATTCTGTTAGCCTGTACAACAAATACAACGGGAGTAGATGAACTGATCATCCTTAACTAAACATGCTACTGGAAATGATCCTGGTTAATTAGCACACATGACTTTATTAAATTTGTTATACTATGTACCGCTATTTCATACACGAGACGATTCACTCTTCGCTGGAAAGCATAAAAAACTAAAAAAAACGTCTTTTATAATCATGTTACATTTATGTATCATGTACAGTAGAATGCGGATATGTAGAAACGCAATGCAATCCTCCAAGCTATCGTTATATATCCCATAGACTGTGTCGTATTCAGTTAGCGTCTGATTGTGAGTAGAATTGAATCATAATCACGCTTCTGTGTTTCCTAACTGTAAGCTAAATAGTCCGTAAACACTACCCTATTATGAAGCACAGTGTTTGATAATCCGCTATACGTAGCCTATTTGCATTTCAAAAGCAATACTTATTTCCCAAAACATAACTAATAGATGCAAAAACATGTATTGCATTGATAGATTCTACATGAATAATAATAGTAAGTTGTTGCTCATTTTCTTAATTGTAGTTTCATTATTATTTTAATTCTCTTTCTCTGCCAACTATTGAGGGGGTGGTTTCCCTATTTTTCCCTGTTCTTGTTCCTGTTGTCGCCACAATCCTTTTTTTGTGAACCACACTTGCAAAAGACCGAGGACAATAATTTAATACTAGCATTGCATACGCATACATTACAATTTTAATATAATATTAATGGAAATGACTAGTCGTGGGTAATAGAGTGCAGTAATTGCAATAACGGGCCATGCATGTAAACAAATAATGGACATCACTTTAGAAGAATTTGGATCAACTAATGAATTCCTGAGCAAAGGACATGGGTTGTGCTTGTGTTGTGACTTGTGAAAATCATGCTACTTGCCACACTCAAAGCTGTGTAAGTGGAAATTAATTGGTGAAACTTCATAATAGTGGTCAATGTTAACACGATGCTAACTTGCATATAATTGCATGGAAATTATTGGAAATGTAATTCATCTATTCACCAACAAATTGTATATTACACTCCTGTTACTATTTGTTAGTCCAATTGACACCCACATGAGCCAGCACAGAAGACTAGATTTCTCCAAGATCTCTAGCCTTTCCAACGAAATATGGAAATCTTGTAATTGTTGATCCGGTTTGATCCATGACAGGTGATTTTGTCACTGACTTATTTAGCAGTTAACGACACCGACTAATAACTAATAAATTACGCATGATGGTGCCGCTGGCTGCTACACGCTACATCATCATCGTCTTGAATCTCAACTCTAAATCACGTTGTTGGAGAGCGTTTGTTCTAGTCACATTTTTTGTTTGTATGTACACAATATAAAGTAAAAGTATACTGCAGAAACAGGATCAACTGTTAACATAAAATTATTTACAAATTCTTATTAAGCTTTCATTTTTCCATCGTAGACAATTTGTAAACATAAGAAATTTACTATTTATTGATTGACATGGGTTTATATGTTCCCAATTTCAATCATGCCATCTTGATGCCACCATTTAAGCCACCACCATGAACCATGAGCTTAACATATAGCAACAGCTAATGTTTTAAAAGGTTTCATTTTTATCGAAATTGCAATTAACGTGTGATAAAATATCACAAACGCCAAATTGATTACCACCTTACCACCTACTACCTGCCTTGTGTCACGCGCCGGCAGAAGCTATATTTCTATAAGCTTGTGTGGAAATTGTGGAATGTTTGCTCTCAATATTATATCTCCGAACACCAGCCACCATAATTACCGTTCTACGTAACCCTCAATCCCACATAGTTAATCCCGATCCATTTTCGGTAGCTCACATGATGTACGTCTCATATGCGCGAGTGTGCTAGCGCACACGCAAATCATCAATGCACTTTTATTATTGCAAATCCACTGGTTAGTAGACACTGTGACGTGAATGTAATAATGTTTCGAAGTAATAGGGCAGCTGAGTCTGCTTTAAACAGAACGAGATGAAAAATTAATTTATGGTTAGTAATTAGACAGCTCTCTCGAAAGTACTGCGGTATTTGGATTTTGTTTTACTAAGCATAGCTTTGTTGTATTTGCGGGTGTAATATAGTTCTCATTTTATGATTATTAGCTCCCTGTTCCTTTGGCCTGATTCTAACATTTAACAAACAACAATTCAATTCAAGGCTGCATACTAGTACTATCGACGGAGAAATTTTCAGGTTTTATAATAATGCCAGGAGAGATGGGTGGTCAGAATTAATAAAATGATCAAGAACAGATGCACATGAATCTGTTATCTTAACTTCTACACATTGAATATTCATTTAGCCATCTATTCGGTAGAGTTTGAATTGTTGACAGGAATTAAACGGCCGGAATTAGGATGGGGAACGATGATGCTTCATACTACGTTACTAGATAACTTGTCATCGCCTTAAGCATATCAAAAGCTATGCATAGTAATTTTATTTATGCTAAATTTAGAACACACAAGTAAGTTAAATCTCGATCCCAGGAGAACAGCTTTCACACTTTACACTGCAACTTGTGCCTGTAAGTTAGAAAAAACCAACAGGATACGATAAAGAAAGAGATAAAGAAGTCCCTGTTCCAATTTCAATCACTCTCTCGCTTTCTGCACATCCCTTTGTTAATTGCTTTTTCCGTAAAGTTCTTTTACGATTTACGTAAAGTGAATATAAATCAATTTACTAATACGTCACTAGCCATACAATGAATTTTCCAGCTATAAAGGGTATACCTATAATTTATATAATAAATTATAGGTATACCCTTTCCAATCAGAGTCATGCTTTGATACAATCGTCACAGCGTAATTGAGCATTATATTTCTGCATTTATTTTCAGTAAATTTCAGTTGTTTTTTCTACATATGTCATGTTTATAGATACATATTTTATTATTACTAATTGCGGCTTGCGGCACTTTAACAACATTTTTACCAATTAAATAAACAGTAAATTGATGAAATCATGAAATTTTATGTAATCTCCAATAAATTGTACACTATTGTGTGTTTTTATGGAACCGTAAAAATAGTTCAAAGTTAGACGCAGGAAAGAAGAATTACCTATGCTTAACCAGAATAACTTTAGCTAGAATAACTTAAGTGGACACATTGTAATTTGTAATACCGGACACTCCGAACAGGAGGTGTATAAGGTATCTATCATGTTCAAATATAAACCGTATGATGCATTGTTGTCGTTTTTTAAAAAATCAAGAGGCGGATGTCGATGGGTGGAACTGAAACTGAAGCTTTACCTAGTATGTAGGTATAGCACTTAAGCGGAATCATAATGAAGACCTGAGTCCAGGAAGGACGAGTGATTTCTCTGATGATATTGATATTATCACACGAGACGAGACCACACGGCTAGCTGGTTTTTCATCCATTACGCATTGAAATTGGTATTGGTGGTTCTATAGTACTATGCATGGATTGAATATTCACCTATGGAATCAAGAATGCTTATCTACCACCGTCCTGACAAAGTAAATTAGTCAGGTTAATGTAATAAATCCCTAAATTTTCATTACAGCATGAAAAAAGGATAATTCTGTGTATAACAGCATGGGGAAACCCAAACTCCCATTTCAAATTAAAGCGCAGACATAGCGCATCATTTGGTACTTGTTACCTTTATAACCCTACTTGAACCTTGAGTTAAAAATACCCGTGCTGTGTCAAGGTAAGGGAAAGGGGAAATCCTTGTCTGATGCATAGCTATGCATTCTTCTTGATTCTGGCCATCATTCCAGAAATAAACTCTCTACTTCAACTCACTTGCTTATTGACAAAAGGTTCAATACTGATTTACGGATATGAGTCGCCAAATGATGAAAGGCCAGTACCATTACGTATGGAAGTTAAAACATATAATTCGGAAAGATTTTTTGCAGGTATTTTTTATTCTCTAGGACCAGTACTTTAGCCTTCCAAAATACCATACTTCTGTTTTAAAAAGACTATAATGAAAATATAATGCAAAGTACACATTAGAGCTTTATTGCATATTGGAAGCTTTAGACGGAATGGAATGAAAGGGTGGATAGGAGAACACTTATTTTCAATTTGGTTGCGCAAACCATACGAAGCGCGCGTCAATGGGACGTTGTCGGACACCTGAATCATTAAAATTATATAGCTAATTTAAACTTTAACTTAAAAATCTCATACATTCCAGATTCATTTAGACTAAATCCTTTTTGCAGCTATACGTTCAATATTGCATTATCCAGTGTGTGGTCTACATTGCACTAAAATTGTGAAAAGAAGACCTTGGCTCGTTTGTTTGTCGGCTATAGCCGGAAAACTTAGTTCTTTCTACTGGTGTTTACGTTCCTATCAATCTCAATCGCTGATTTTCTGCCTCACGTATCACGTTCCATGTATCGGCAGGAGTGTACAATCATCGTGAGAGAAAAGCTTTGTCCTTGTGACCTTCTGGGAAGAGTATTCCTAAAACATTCTTCCAACCTTTGGGAACCCTACATAAATGTAAGTTTCAAAATTTATTCAAATGGCTTTCCTAATCCAAAAATGAATGAAAATGACGTGTAAGAAAAAGGAAACCCACTCTACATGAGATAACAAGAGTAACAAGACATGACATCAAAATATTTGTGTTCACTTAAAAACTCTCAAACTATCATAATCTCGCAATCCGTTCAGCAAAATAAACTTTATTTATCGGCCTCATATCTACTGACACAATCTACGCATGCATGGAAAGAACATATAGTGTAATATAAAGTAAAGAGCATAAACTTCTTGTAAGATGTTAAAGGGTCAGCCAATTAGCTCCTTGACCCCAGGCGTCATCAAGACGCGGAGCAATGTTTTCAACTCACCCGAATCAAATTAATATTTTTGAGTTCTTCACTTCGCAAATGTAAATAAACATGATGATAAGTTTCAAAAACTTATTTTGCATTAAGATTCCCTAACCCAGCCCAACCCTATCAACTTGGTTTCATGCAAAAATGGCTAATATTCATAATCTCAGAAGGAAAATGTCTTTTTGGTTGAATAAACACTAAACACTTCACAAATAAAATTTGGGTTAAGGTGTTTTGCATGCATCTTCGAATCTTCATGCAGTTTAAGTGATGTTGCATGTGTTGGTTCATGGTTCGTAGCTTCATATTGGTTTACCTTATTGAAAAATTATGGTAAAATTGGCTTGATCGTTTGTATATAAACTCAATGCTGTGAACAGTGAACACCCGAGCACTCCATAACATAACATCAGTTTCCCATTTCCCATTCCTTACATCGCGACCCATCATGAAGCAGCCACCTCACATGGAAAACTACAAATGCAGTAAGTAAGTAGTAAGGTGTTTCTGTTTCAGTCTCGTCTCGTCTCACACACTCCTTTTTGGGTTTCCTCGAGGAGAATAGGTATGTGAGAAGAGTGTGCATTGTGCTTGTGCACTGCACGATATGTGCCCTATGCCTACATTTACCATTAAAATTAGAGTAATGGTATGGTATATAGCCCACCACCACGTTTCCTTCAAAGTCAAAGTAAAAAAATTTGAGCATGAATGACTACTTAACCAGAAAATTGAGGCAAGCAGTTAAGTATATATATAAAAAAAAGTAACTAACGTACGAGAATAATTCGAATTTGGAAGAACCACTCATCCAGAAAACTACTTACTACTTTTTACCTATATTACAATTCACAACTGCTGACGATCATCATAATAATATCACAAACTAACTAGCTCCTTATATATATGATTAACTTATAACGCATCACACAAAATATACAACAAGCATGAGCACACCAATAGTTATCAAACCCCCAGAGAGCCGCAGCCAAGACGTATCGTCGTATGAATGATATGATGAGATGAGATGAGAGTGAAATAGAGAAAAACTCCAAGCAAATCTGACAGTAAGCCTAGTCTGTACTAATCACTGGTCAGGTCAAGACAAAACGCAAGAGTTGCTATTGCTATTCCCATGCCGTGTGCACA
>JAANSN010005489.1:956-12332 GCA_036850665.1 Dicranocentrus wangi
TTATACCGAACATAGGTTACCTGTTTTCCACCTGATTGAGGTACAACAATAGTTTAAAAACCTAATCTGGCTGTTGTCCTCTTCAATATCCTGTTGCAGTTTGAATATTTGACCCGCCCCAATTGTTACCGCAAGGAAACCTTCAGCGTCTTCAGTGGTAGTCTCCTTCTTTGTCGTGTATCCACCTCGAGCTGCATTGAAAATCTACAAATAAGAGCAAGGTGGGTAAAAGCTCTGCATATTAGGATCGTATGCGAAAGACAAAGGGTGTCGCATATTATAAACTAGCAGCAACTGTGTACTTGGTACTTACTGGAACTCTAGAATGTCTGGTGCCACCGAGTCGAACACACAGTTGATCTTCATCAATTAAATTGAGCAACGCTGCCTTCCACTCCTTCTCGTTCGATGAAATGGTGACCTTTCCAAGTGTTGTGGAGTTGAGAAGGGGCTTTATCACACTGAATATTAGGTTGAAAACCTTTGGGGCTGAAAAATAAATGGCACATCATATTAGGCATGTCGTGAGATGTTGCAAATCATATACTTAATTATACAATGCGTCCTAACATACCATCAACAACAAAGGCGCATTTTAAGGTTTCAGGATAATTTTGCTCGAATCGTCGAACAGTTTCAAGGACCGTGTCAACCGCTGTGATGAAGCACGTTTAAAAAAACAATTATTACAAAAAAATTAAACTTAAAGTTTAAAGAGTTGAAAAAATATCCTGGCACAGTTTGCATTGATTTGCTTGCACCTTGAGCACACGACATTTGTCGAAAAGCCTGGAACTCGTCGGGAACCATGATACAAATAAACTGGGTTATTGGAGTGCCCCTTATTGCCGAACTTTCCTTCATCGCTTTCGTCACGTGGAGAAATAGCTGGTCCACATATTTAATATACTCCTGCTTCAGCCCATTCTCACAAACTCGCTTAATGTCCCACGTTCCAAAGGGAGCGATTAAAACTGTCAAAATATAACGAGAATGTGATATTTAATTACTTTAAAAAAAACTTGGTCAAGTCAGCAGAATATTTTCTCACTGAAAGGCGAAAGGTTTACATAAACTTACTGGGACACCCTTGTTTATCAAAGCCTGCTACATCGTATTGATAGTCTGAAACCAGCGTGTTGGGTGGTGTCCATTCCAAAAGGTTATCAATCTTGTTTACTTTCCGCCATTCAATGTGCTAAATGAAAGAACAACGCACATGATTATTATAAGGTTTAGGTTTACTACAAGACCAAAAACGTGACATTCTCATTTTTCCTTCTCTTCAACGAGACTGACCTTTCGAAGCATGTCTTCAGCTTTAGTGAGGTTGTGATTTCTGGCTGTTTAAAAAAATTAAAATGCTTCATCAGAATTTTTTTCATGCTGAACTCTGTCTGACATTTCATTATTAGGCATAAAGATATAAAAAAGGAATGTGATGTGATTGACTTTATATTTTTTTACCTCGGAGAAATCGAATGATAAACATTTGGGTATCCTTATTTCCATAATCAAAGTGCAAGTCGGAGAGCTTCTCCTGAAACTACACATAGAGTTAAAATTTTAAATGGAAATTGAATTTCCTGATACATTTTTTGATAATAATAATAAATATGCAATATCATGAGATATACGCGGTGCTTTCTGTACCTTTCCTAAGATATCCAATTCTACAGATGTAGGAGCTGCCATTTTTTTAAACGCTTGTCACTGAATGCGGAATTAGCACTGACGATATGAGTGAGTACAATATATAGCTCTTCAGAATCTTTTTTGATCACTTATTGATGCTTCAATCAACACTGGCAACTGGTTGATGGTGAGCTGTGCTAAAGCGCTAATTGTACGATAAACTTGCCAATGTCATTTGCATATCAACATAATCCTAGCCTTCACAGTGAGACTTACACTTAATCTTGAGGCGTCCTCTCCTTGAGCATTTATTGCAACTGAATATTATCTCCGTTCCCACAGAATTGTCTTGAGATGATACGCCGCATTTATAGACAAAAAAATGCAGATTGAATGAGGAAGTTATAATATAATTTCGCAACTTGCTCACAAGCTCTTCGGCATTTACTGACCACCACACAATGAGTACGATATTTTATATTTTAGTTTATGGTATATTTGTAAAAACCACTATTGCACTTTGGGATATCCAAATCCAACTGGCAATTTCGACATTGACGCAAGGACCCACAATTCACAAAAAAAATCAGAAGCTTTTGAAAGTACTTTTTATTGCAGTGTTTTTTTGTATCCTTAATGTTGTGGCAAACAAAATGTGGAGCAGTGGAAGAAGTTGATGATGATTTTTTTAATAGTTTACATGATCCTGACATTCACGTAGTGAGCTGTATCGCTGTGTAATAGGGATTCAATCACAGTGTGTCCACATCTCAATCCACAATCTCTACGAGACGACACGAAGCGATGACGGTGACGACGTCGATACACAAATGGCATGGTGTTCACAATGATGATGATTTTTTCTTCTCTTTCATAATCTTATCCTGCCTACAGGCACAAATAAACCTTACGAAGGTTAATGGTTAGCATAAAAGGCAAATCTCTGCTAATTTTGCAGACACACAAATTACAACAACACTGTGAATGAATGTCTTTTCGAGTATATACCTTGCATTTTTGGGTACTACTACTACTCGTCAAATGAAATACAGGCGGTATATATGTATGGATATGATTTAACCTAAAAATCATTGTTACAGGTCAAAGTTCTCCTTTTTCTAGAAGGTATATACCTACCTTTTGTCCTAAAAATGTGATTAGTTAGTTATGTATTTGGGGGTCCAACTTAGAAAGTGAAACCAGACCTCACTAATAATAATTCCTGATCTCTCTTCAGTTCTTGGGCACTCTTCGTTCGTGAGTAATAATAGTTCTTTTCATTACTGTGCGTAGTACACACACATAGGCATAAATGGTCATTTGTATAATTAGGTGAATACTCTAAACTCTAGGCAGTGGGCACTGTGCTTTTTGTGTGCACCACTGGCCTTGAGCCTTTTGTCTAACAAGCAGATATATATAACACACATGAGAAGGGCTGCTGGTTTAAGAGCGTTATGTAAATTTTAGTGTTAACCTTAGCTCACCTTCATGCATCAAGGGTTCAACAGATCTCGCAACGATAAAATGGAATGTGGTACATGGAATCCACATTTAATATTATGTGTAGGTAACTAACCTTTTCGCACAGGCCGTGTGATATAACACATGTTTTTCTAACAGTGTGTTTATTCTGGGATGGGAATGTTGACTTTTCTTTTATATATATGCACTAAAAATACTGCGCTTCATTTTATTTCTCAGACAGATGAAACTTTTAAATATCATTGGCCAAGACGACGGGCAATCTAGATTTTTGGGAGTGACATGGTATATACGGACCACAGGTTGGATTTTCCTGCATTAGAACATCTTGTCTTGAGGTATATGAAACGTGTGGTCAACTGATGATATCTACTGTTATGTAGTTTTCATGATGGACGACGTACTATAGGTAATTTATTTGTCGGAGTCGGACCGGTTTGATCAGTACTAGGAAAAAAATCAAGGTCTACCTGTTGTTCTGGTGTGTAGGCTCGGTTCCTATATAGTTAGTATTGCCAAAATCTGCGGCGTCTCGGATTGGATCAATTGGATGTGGTGGAGGATTTGGGATTGTGAGATCTACAACGGGTCTACTTCACGTGCGTAGAATGTACATATTATTTCGCCATGCTCATATATATATTGGCACATTGGCAGTGGTACGTGATACGTAATTTATCTTTATAGGTGGATGTCAGAAAATCATAATTGGTGTATAGTCTCATTGTCAGGTAAGCAAACTGGGAAGTTTCTAGGATGCCTTTTATGCTCATTGTTAGTTCCATTTATAGTCAGCCCAAATTTCATTAAGGAGGTAACTGAAATTGAAGTACAAGGCTTGCACCTTGCAGTAATAACGCTAATTAGGATGAACCCTTAATGGATCTGATTGTCCTGTTAATGAGTCATCCAGTTCGTAAAATCATGAATGACATGAAACATGCAACGTTCCGTCAAAGTAATCCATGCGTCTTTTATGGTTTTCCGAATTCATGGATGTGTTTCTCATCCGATTCCCATCCTAGAGAAATATGCATCTCGAAAACTATCTATGTTCACATAAATAAAAATAATTATAGCAATTCCAACAAAGACTTTGGTTAAATCAGTGTTGCACAAGAGCTATTAAATTACGAATTTTCCCAGTTTCATCCAGTATTTTTTATGTATGTATTACATACAATTACTTTGAAGTTCCCAAGGGCAAATTAAAATGAGAAATTCTAGAATATTATAAAGCTCATGACAGAGCATTCATAAGCAGCCATTCTTTATCTATCACCGATTTCAGGCATCAGTTGTCTGAACGCTACTACCAGGACAAGTAGTCAATAACAAGTAGTCCAAACTCCAAGAAAAACGAGAATCCAGTTTAATTTAATCGAATCAGAGCTGTCCAGCAGCTGAGTATTACGCAACCGCACTGTAAGAAGGAGGATGCCCACAATTTCTCATCATTCTTCAGGCTCCTCTGCCATAAAATAATGACTTAAATCGAATATAATGTAAGAATGTAACGTGTCCGTAGCATGGTCAATAAGCGGCTTTTGCACAGACTAAAACGGGAATGGTCCCATAGTCTCATTCCATCAGGTCTTAATTGTATTTTTACTCTACTGGATCGCATTGAAAAGTCAGTCAAGTCTGGAAAAATACGCAAGACTTCGTTAGGATAATTACAAAAAATTAAGGTATGTAACCTTCATCAAGAAAGTCTGACAAACAAACAAATTAAATCGTCTTAAAAAGACTAAATATTCAATTTCAATCAGTTAAGTCTATAGTAATATTTTTCAGACTGCATAGTTTAGCAAACCATATTATTCTGTCATTTCATCAATTAAGAGTTTTTCTCTTTCCTGAAGCATGTAACCCCTTCTGACCTGTAGCGTGTCATGTAATCGATTTTTTATGATAGGAGAGCACGCAGAATTACAGTGACAGAATTGTATCTACCTATACATGGTGCTCACTGTGACACAAAGTTGTATAAGTATATAGATCTTTTCGTGCTTTTAAAAGACGTAGAAACGCGTGAACGTCATCTTTGTTTTAACTTCTTCATCTCGCACACACGCGCAGCGTCTGTATCCCTTAATTAAGATTGGTCAGCTTGGATATTTGATGCATGATGATGGGCATAATTTTTTAAAGCAATTTTGGGCAATTTTGTGTTGAAAATATCATTTAGTGTGTTTATCTTTTTGCCTCATGCATTTGCCTCATGCTATAATCAACTCATGTTTTTGTGCAATACAAACCATATCAAAAGACACTTCTTCATTGGCCATAATATCAAGTAGGGAAACTTGCCGTGTAAAAAACTTTTGGCTGACGACCAACCAGATGTATTTTTCATTCAATCTTTTGTGTCTCAACCACTAATACTAAACAGTCCATTATATTCCAGAAGTGATGGGCCCGCAAGAATGGGAGTAGCAAGTTTTTTCCCAGGACTATAATCATTAATAATATTAAGGGAAGGATTTTAGTGTTAGTGTCGTGTGGAGTATGTTAGCCTGTTGGGTACATTATACTCCAGATATAATTGCCAATTTCACAAAGAGCATAGGTCTCTCCTCCGCCAGAAGATTGGAGCAAACTTGCCACTTCCGAGTTTAATGAAATTCAATGATTACTATTAGCAAAGGTTACATTTGGCTGGTGGTATGGGATTGTGAAAGAAAAAGGTTGGCGCAAGATTTCTTCTTGCAGATACTGTCTGGCCAGTGGTCAAATGAGACTCGAGGATTGAGAACGATTTTGGTATTATAAGGACGAAAAGACTTCCATTTGGGAACAAGGAAAGTGTCCAGTGCGTGAGCTCGGAGCTCGAATGAGTGATTGTGGTATGCACAGTGCAGAACAAAATTTAGTGACAAAACGTACACAAACATGGAGCCGGTCACTAACGAGGAAAACGGCTTAATTAAACAGGTTATTATTTGGGTTTATATTTTACAATGAATTATTGTTTTCTGTTTTGGACCATGCATTAACTAAGGGTATTTATTTTGGACAGCTTCGAGAAAACGTTTCGGATTTAAATCTGTCAGGATATTTTGATTCCGATATATTCTACTTGAGGTGGATTAGGGGTAAGATGAATTTCTAAAAGATTATTCACGCTGATACGTTGCAGCATAATTAGCGTGATTTATTTAATAATTTGTAATGTATTTTTAGCGAGAGAATGGGTGCTTCCAAGGGCGGAAGAAATGCTGAGGAAGGTTAGTTAAACTACTTTTGACGACGAGTATTACTGCATATTTCCAAGTATAAAGATAATTTTTTGCGTTAATGTAGAGCATGGAGTGGAGGAAGCAGAACGATATCGATATGATCCACAAGTGGGAGCCTGACTGTGCCTCCATTCCGGTGGATTACCCCCTCCAAGTCTGCTTTAATAAAATTGGCGGTCCAGGTAAATCCAGAAAACCTCGATGAACGTCAAGGAATTTTGAAGCATTCGCACTATAATTTCCTGTGTCTTGTGTTTCTCAGTGGTTATCGTGCCATTCACTTACTGGGACGTGCGGAAAGGAGTTGAATCCGGTTTAAGCAGTGCTATGATCAAATACATAGATCAAGCTTTGGAAACGGTGGAATCCACCATACGACAGAGGTCTACCCCGGATAAACCCGTGACACAATTGGACCTTATATTTGACATGTATAATCTTAGCTTTTGGCAATTGGCTTCAATGCGAAGTATGACAGTGTCTTCCTTCCTGTCCAAGTATTCTGTACGATATGTGCAGCGAGTGTATTATAAATCTTGATGCATTTTTGCAGCTATTGAGACCATCCTGGAAATCGTACGGAGATATGAAGCAAATCATCCTGAAGTCCTTCATCGTGCCCATGTTGTGAATGGTAAGTTCCTTGCATTATTGTAAAGTTTTACGAATGGAAAATTTTCCAAACCCAGTCCGTCCCTGATTTTCGTTTTCTCTTTAGCTTCAAGGATTTTCAACATGCTGTTCAACATCGTGAAACCCTTCCTTTCGCCACGGACCTTGTGCAAAGTGCACATTTACTCAGCTCAGCAGACCCAGTGGACCCCCGTCCTATTGAAGGAAATTGATGAAGACCAACTTCCGAGATATTTTGGAGGCACTGGGTATAGCTCGTTGCACGTGTATCAGGACAAGGACAATACCTTGAATAAATTTAAGCCGGCCACTCCGTACGAGTATAATACGATTAATATCAACCCGGAGGAAAAAGTGTTTATTACTATTGATGTCACAGTGGCCAACTCAAAAGTCAAGTATGTGCGGAAAGGTTTCCTTTTATTATTATTTTCAGATTCAATGACTGAATGCTTCATCAGCATTTCCCTTGAATTTGTTAAGACAGTCCACGTGTTTTTAATATTGCAGATGGGAGTTCCGAACTGACTATTATGACATTGAGTTTAGCCTCTACAAGGAACACATGCAACACCTCCCTGACGTTCCGTATGACCGCTATCCCTCCCAATTGATGAAAGTTTCCGGAGAGATCATGTGTAAAAGTCCTGGCCGATGTAATTAATCCATCATATAAAAAACCATGAAGTCTTAAGACAGGTCAAACAGTTATGTAAACTCAGGAAAACATTTATTTTTTAACATTTTGCAGATATCGCCGAATTCAACAACGCATATAGTGAGATTAGACGCTCAAAAATTATCCGATATAACTTCAGGGTTGTTGAACCTTAAATGCTCAATCACCTACATTTAAGATAGCCTTGGCCGGTGGAGGTGAGGGGTCAATACAAACTTCACAAGTCGTATTGTGGCGTAGCAGTGATAATATGATATAGGGCCATATCCTTGTGTCATTCATTACACCATTTTGCTCAAACATAAAATGTATATATAGTTTTTAGATATAGACTTAAATTGTTACTACATACTTATCATGTGACTGATTACACTGATGAAGTGATGACTTAACTGTATTCCTAAAAAAAGTAGGTTTCTACTATTATCGTGAGTTGCATCGACGACTCAATTTAACGGAATGATTTAAATAAGTATTTAGCTCATGTTTATTTACTCGTTTTAATCGTATTATATAAATAATGAATGCAAATGGTATGAGCTAATTGTTAGCTAAAAGTTTTGAATTTAAAGGATATAAATAGAAACAGTGTTTTATATGTAAACCTGTGTGTAAAAACTATTATTATTTTGGCAATATAAGTAAAAATCAGATAAATCTGCTCGGTTTACTCTCCGTTCCATGCAAATCGACATGAGCGGCTCATGATGAGCCGTTAAAGCTGACTAAATGTATTTTTCGTCAAATTTTCCCTCAGTTGGAAATCCTATAATTATGCTACCGGTAATATTCCTAATCCATCAGAACCTTTTTATTTATCCTCTTGTTTAAACCTACGTCTTCTTGACGTATCATTAGGGGATTCCACTAAATGCTACGAATATTCCAAATATCCCTTGTCGTTAAAAACTTAGTTAAACCTACTGGCATGAACTGAAGTAGTTTTTGCCTTGCATGCTGCACAACACGAATCTGAAAAAATGGCGAGTGGAAAATTTTAATTAAACTTTCCTGTTTCCCTCAAGTTTTAGTTGCTTCCATGCATTCCCCATTCCTTTCCCAATGATTCCAATATTCACTAAATATTGTAGGTATTTCAATATTCATAAGACATGTAAGCATTTTGAGAACAAGGCGAATTTATCCGTTTCTTATTATTAATAATGATAATTTGTTTTTAAGAATCATTCCGTTTTGCTCACGCGTTTGTTCTGCGTGAAAATTTGTTTTGGTATTGTGTGAAGGCCACCTTTCAACAGTAACCTCGAGACATTTAGAATAATAATAGCTGTTGAGGTACAACTCATCGGCACACATTTCGTTAATCTATCCATAAGAAGGGGTTTTAGGGGAAAGAAAGTACCTCCCATTTGAGGATTATTGCGTGGATTGTAAATGGTAAACAAGGATTTCTCAGATTTTAGAGAATTCATTTATTTTCCATTGTGAAAAAGACGGGCCGGAATACTCAAGTGGTTCAGTCAGCAAGAAAACTTTAGCGTGGCATGTCACTCGTCAAAGTCAGCATAAGATTTTCGAGTTTTTGGAAACGCGAGTGGACCAAAGGATCAAAATATTATTGTGTAAGTTGCAATTTTCTTTTAAAAAATATTCCATAATTCAGAGCTAAACCTGCTAAGTATTTTGGTGATTCATCATTGCATTTCGGAAGGATTCTCAATCATTAGGACTATTCATTAGATCTTTCAAAAGAGCACGCAATATCTATTAAAGTTTAATCCCATCACATGAGGTCCACAATCCACATGCTAACAAAGAAGTTGAAACAAAAGAATTATATGAACTACATATAATAGGATCACATTGCATGGGAAATTATGGTAGCATGATTCATACAATTTTTTCATTAGGGGCTGGGATGTTCCTTATTATTCCTGGAGAAATTAATATACTTACTATCTCCAACTTGATTGATGTAAATATCCAAAAAGTTGTTCTTTCGTTGAGTAGGTACATTCCTAGCATTAAATTATATAATATAGTGTATATGCATGTGGAGAACCTTGAGTTCGAATTAGAATAATATGGCATTGGCGATGTGTTTGGAAAAACGTGACAAGCAAGATTTGTGAATTATTACTAATAATATTTGGGTTGCCTAAATGTTATTGAAAAAAGTACTGGATAATGTCTTGTACATGCTGTGAGACACTTGTTCTGGACCGTAGTCAATAATCTTGAAAATGTACAAAAAAAGTTGCACTAAACGGACCAAAAACTCGATTGGATGTGCATATTGGAAGAATGCTAGCGAACTTAATAAAATGCAAATACGAACGGGTAGTGTCATATATAGAGGCGATGTGAAGGTAAGGTGCAGCCAGCGATATATCTAACATGTTCGTGTTACTTACAAATGTATCGTGTGTGAACCTTATATACTTTTCCATGTAAGGCCATAAAATGTCTTTGTATTAGAAAATTACACAATTTTTATAATGGGAACTGGGAAACCTCGAATCGGAATAAGGAGAGCTAGCTTATTTCCCAAGTTCCAGAATGAAAATCATCAAGATGATATCAGAATGGCTATATTTATTCCTCTGGAAAAATATTTTCTACGTGAACACAGATACGCTATCAGTATCACCTTTCGAGCTTGTTTAGAAGTGAACATGATGAAACTCCAGACGATCATGCGATTACGACGTAAGACAACTAGTCACACTTACGTGGCACTCTACAAGCGATATTCAGGATTTGAGCTAGATGATATCCAATAAAACCCTAAACTAATAGTCGTAATTTTCGGCATGAAAATCCGGAGAAAAATTAGGTTCATTTTCCTCGTGAATACATGACGTGTGTAGTCTTGTAATGTAATTAAATATAATTCCAATGATGCAGAGTGGAATATTATGGTTAGTTAAAAGATATTCTATTCTATATGCCTCGGCAATTACATAAACATGCTACACGTGTGAATACGTCAGTCTTTTATGTATGAACCATATAGTCTCGAAGGTGGAATAAACTATATTCATTTTTCACGATATAAAATATTGGCTTTTGTTTTCCTTTTCCACCTGGCGAGTAATAAAATACCTATTGGTTTAAAAAATTGACGGAGTCATATGAAAATTGCTTGGTGCAAAGTTACCCCAACAATTCAATTTAAACTCTTTTGTTTTGACCGGTGGGGTCTTTACCCTTTTCCTCCGAGAATACTCGGTACTTGGCACTTTCCGACAGGGTTATGATTGGTGATCACAAAAACTCGGGTAATTAGCAGCATTCACCATAGCTCTTCCCTGAGAATATGAGATAGCATATTGTTGGTTTGTCAAGGGCAAACATACACTTGTTGATTGTTGCGCAATACCGGAGTTCAGAGTCAAGACAAGAGTCAGAGGTCACAATTCTTGTGGAAATTCATCATTAAAGAATTCTGTCTTAATATGCAAAAAATTGTACAAAAAAGGTTTCGAAATCCCGAGTTCAATATAAAACTCGGCTTCTCGCCTCAATCTTCTTTTACGACCTATAGAGATTCTACAATTACACTTCTACACCGGATTGCATTGTGAGATTGCGCATTTTTTCCCTCAGTTTTCAGTTTTACTTCTAGTGAGCAAAGTAGAATGACTTCTTGAAACTTTTTTATTAGATTTGTTTTTATATATGGTTTGAAACTAAATGAATGAGTGCACTCCTTTTCCTGAGCACTTCTTACTGCGCGTC
>JAANSN010005490.1:0-12331 GCA_036850665.1 Dicranocentrus wangi
CAAGGGAATGGCTTCTCTCCCGTGTGAGTTCTCTGATGCACCGCTAACCTCGAGCGACAGACAAATGCCTTGTGACAGGTTGGACAGGATTGTCGTTTTATCTTCTGATGAACCCCCTTGACGTGAACCCTTAAGCTGTCAGCAGAGGCGTACGACTTGTCACAGATTTGACAGTTTACGGACCTGTTCACAGCATGCGTTTTGAGGTGGGCCGGAAGGCAGTATTTGTTGGCAAGCTTCTTCCCGCAAACCTCACATTTGACAGGTGAACTACTATTCTCATCATGGACACGTCCAACGTGCGTGCCCAAATTGGCTGCTGTATTAAAACTGGCATTACAGCTACTGCAACTGTAGGGTTTTTCACGAACGTGTGTTCTAAGGTGCTCGTGGAGTCCCGTTTGACGGCTGAACGACACCCCACAGAATATACAGGAAAATGACCTTTCTCCAGTGTGAGTTCTCTCATGACTTTTCAAATCACTTGTGCTGAAGAACTTCCTGCTGCAAACACCGCACTGGATTGATCTTGGACATTTCTCGTGGACGCGGGCAGTGTGCGTAGACAATGCACTTGCGGAAGAAAAGGATTTGTGGCAGATTTTGCATTTACTCGTCCTCTCGCCAGTGTGTGTTCTGATGTGGACATAGAGAGCCCCCTTCTGGTTGAACGACTTGCTACACAATCCACAGGAAAATGGCCTTTCTCCCGTGTGAATTCTCTCGTGAACTTTCAAGTGCCTCGTGCTGAAGAATTTTTTATTGCAGGTGAGACAAGTATGGGGACGGACCTGCTGATGAACTGCCTTCAAATGTCTCTTCAACCCCTCAGCATCGGCATAGTCTTTTAAACAAATGTGGCACTTTTGATAGTTTTTTGGGGTGTGCACCCTCAAAATATGCATCCGTAAATTTGCTTTGCTAGAGAAGGATCGTCGTGAGCTGCAAAGCTGGCAATGAAAAAAATCCTTTTCGCCAACATGAATTCGCCGGTGATGACGATTCAGCTCAAATTTGTAGCTGAACGAGCGCTCACAGACACTGCACCTGTATGGGTCTTCGCCGGTGTGGACCCTCATGTGAATGTTGAGGAGGGCCCTTGATTTAAACGACCTGGTGCACAGTTCACACGGGATCTGCTCAATTTGCAAGTGAGTAGTTTTCTCGTGTTTCCTCAAATTATCTTTGTGATGAAAATTCTTCCCGCAGATCCCGCAAGGATATTCCCGAGATTTATCGTGCATCCGGGATACGTGTTGGCGTAAATTTGAGGGATTTGGAAAACTTTTAGCACAAACACGACAAGAATACGGCTTTTCTCCTGTATGTAGTCGAATGTGCTCCTTTTTTTCTCGCCTAGTTAGAAATTCTTGGGAGCAAAAGGGACAAAATAGGTGCTTCTCTCCAATGTGCCGACTAATGTGTTCGAATAGCCAGCTCCGGTGTTTCACCTTCGTTTCGCAAAACACACAGGAAGTAGTCCCCATTATATGACAAGGGACTTGCTAGTGCGAAGGATTTTGTTTTAGGTGGGCGTTCAATTGTTGATAGATGCCGCTGACGCCGGAACCAAGGAAGAAATACTTGTGGCGAATTTGTAATTACTACATATTTTGGGTTTCCCCAGGTTTCCTGTAAGAGATCATCCGCTTAAGTACTTCTCTTTAACGTTCATTGTGATTTTTGATCTTCAAAGACAGCTATTCATTCCGTCAAACACTGAAATAAAAAAAACATGTTTTGCTTTACAAAATTAAATAAGCTTTGTAATAATAATTACTGGTCCATTTCACTCACTTGATGCGAATCGATGAAATTTTAACTAATATCCATATGTACTCCCTTTTGCCACATCTTTTTGCAGATGATGGAACCACATAATAATATGTCACCTGGGAACTTTCATGTAAGAAGGACCATAATATTATCTGGCTAGGTGTTTTTCATGCTACTGCGCAGGAGTTTTTATGTCATCAGTCCTACCTAGAAATGGATACAGATGAGTTAGAGGTGATGATCAAAAACTGGAGATAAAATATAATTATGCTTTTCTTTTCTCATACTCTCACACTATATTATTATCAAGTAATACATCTACATGTATAATATCACATAATCACATTAAGGCTGGATTACGTGTCATCGTGGGAAGGGGGTTTGGGGCAGTCTGAGATAGTTTTGTCAATGCATTTGCAAGGTTATTATTGATTCTTTTTTTACAGACGCTCATATCATAAAAATAGAGCGGCCATTTTAAATTCCGAGCTGGAACAAATTATGTCCGAAATCTGGAGATTCTGAAAATGTAAAAATTTGGCAGATTAAATAAAGAATTTAAAAAAATTTCGCACAAAAGTTTTGCAAGGCATGCACGAAAACCCAAACTTTTACATTTTCGTAATCTCCAGATTTCGGACATAATTTGTTCCAGCTCTGAATTTAAAATGGCCGCTGTATTTTTAAAATATGAGCGTCTGTAAAAAAAGAATCAATAATAGCCTTGCAAATGCATTGACAAAACTATCTCAGACTGCCCCAAACCGCCTTCCCACGATGACACGTAATCCAGCCTTAATATACACTGACTGTACAATTTCGGCACAGGTCATTCTTCTGTTCAACGATCAGTCTTGATGATGAGAGGAGTTTTCGAAAGCTACCTGTAGACTCATAGCATCCCCAGGCCTTGTCAATTGTTTGAGCCAAGTCCCCGACACAAACCACTCGATTCGGAATCTGCAAGACGAACACAATAAACATCAAATTCTGTCAATACATAAATGTATAGAGTTTTACAGTAATTATGTAGTGATATGCGAGCCTGGCCTCTTGCCAATCCACCCACCTCAACGTAAGTTGTAGTAATTGAGGATGCATAATAACCAAGATAAAATACTAAAAAATTTCCCTCGTCCAAATTAAAACTATTAAATCAACTCCACAACTTACGTTTGTCTCCAGCTTTGTAAAAAATAAAATTAATTGACTGACTAAATGGGAAAATTTGTAAGCAATAATTCTTGCTTGCAAACTAAAAACTAATTCACACAATTGATGATTGGCACTGCCACCACAAACACCGTCATATTGCAGTGATATTGAGGACATCAACATCCCAGAAAAAACTGGCGGTTTTCACTTCTGATGTGAGTAGATATCACCACTGGCGTGCCTTCATCAAATTTTACTGCATGCACTTGCCTTATGGTGTACTACCTATTCATTATTTTTTCGGAGAATACTGTAACAGGCTCGTTGTTTGTATTACAAGGACATACTTGTGTGCATTAAGCAATACAGTAGTCATGACATTTTACATACAACACAAAACACATCTCACATTTCATATCCAAATCCTACAATACATATGCATGTTCAGTAGGCCAAAGCACATGGACGTCGTGTATATACCAAACAACCAAAAAATGTGGTGCAGTGCAATAAGTAAAACCATGCATCATGCTTTAGATTTCAAAGGATGTATCTCAAATCAACATGTTGCCCAGATGCCACAGGGATATAATACCAACCTCTGCACATACTTACCAAAAAGAAGTTGAAACAGATTACCTTTACTATGCATTTTATGCATGCTCAGTCATGTTGCATGATGTGAGAATAAGGAAGAAAGTTAGGTAAAAGGGAATATCCTGTCTCCTCATATCCCTCGGCCAGCACAGCGTTAACGTGTGATACCCATCCATGTACACTCGTTTGTTTTGACTCATTTGTGTGTTTGGCAGACTCAAATAAATACGATTCTCTACGGATGCAAATTCGACTTCTCTCCCTACGTGAGAATCATTATAGCCACATTAGTTTGTCAATCAATATTATGAGCCACACGCTTTGTGGCATTGATAACTGAAAAAAAACAAAAGTCAGTGCAGCAGTGATTGTGTAACACTGGTATTTTTTCACGGGGAAAATATGAAAACCTACATCACAAGCTGAGGCCACAAGACTGAAACCGGTAACTAAATTTAATATACTTATTACGATTTACGCATTAGTTTGCCAGCGTAGCATAGCATACCATTCGACTTGTGGAATAAATCAATTTGGCTTGACAGCTCATTACACCCCTCGTCCCAAGAATTTGGAAGAAGTAGCAGCTTTTTTTGATACATCGCCCAAAAGCTAAGCTCATTTCTTGTGCAAACATGGAAGAGCGAAAAAGATACGCATGTGAAATATGCAACGCTGAATTTTCCAGGAAACCCAACAGAAATAGGCACAAACGTGTGGTCCATGGCGGGGAAAGAAATTTCAGTTGTGACATTTGCAACAAATCTTTTTCGGAAAAGCAGCACCGCGTTGTTCACCTGCGAATTCACACAGGAGAAAGGCCTTTTAAGTGTCAGTTGTGCGACAAGAGATTCCCAACGAATGGCACTCTCACGGCTCACATGAGATCCCACACTAAAGAGCGCCCGCATAGGTGCACTGTGCCTGGCTGCAATGGAGCATTTGGCACTAGTGGCTCCCTGTTTACTCACATCCGTGCTGTGCATGAAAAAATCAAAAACTTTGCGTGTGATATTTGCAAAAAACGATTTTCCAACAAGGGTCACCTTGCAGTTCACTTGAAACAGGTGCACGGCGGCGAGAGAAACTTTCCGTGTGAAATATGCGGAAAGTCATATCAGACTAAGGCGTACTTGGGGAAGCACCTTGCCACCCACATTGAAGGAAGAATCAAGCTAAGCTGTATTTTTTGCTCAAGCACCTTTCTCCTTCAAGTTAGCCTCGACCTACATATCAGGAAACATATTGGCGAATTCGAAGGCCACTTCACCTGCGAAATTTGCAATAAGGTGTGGACGGACCGACAACTGTTCAGAAGCCATCAGAAGAGCCACAGTAGCGTGAAGTCGTACGCATGTAACATCTGCCAACGGAAATTTAAAAGCGCTTTTGGTCTTCATTATCATTTAGAAACTCACTCACAGGGGCAAAATCACCAGTGCGAACTTTGCGAGAAGAGGTTTTTTCATTTACAAAGCCTCAAGCGACATTTGGCTACGCACACGAGGGAAAAGTCGTACAGTTGCGATTGTTGTGGCAAGTGTTTTTTATCAAAAACCAGTCTTAATTCTCACAAGAAGACACATTCGAAGCAAAAGGGATTCCACTGCTTGTTTTGTGGCAGGGGGTTTGCTAGCAATTCGGAGCTGTTCGCTCATCTTCTAACCCATACAAAAGAAAAACCATGTTTTTGTCAATTCTGCTCTTTGGAGTTTCCAAACAAGACCCTGTGGGGAAATCATTTAAGAAGGGTCCATACCGCCGAAAAGCCGTACAAGTGTGAAGAATGTGGAAAGGCGTATGCTAGCAATGTCAGTTTGTGGATGCACAATAAGTCGGGTATCTGCAAAAGTAAAATTTCTACCTGGAAATTATCTGGCGGGATGTGAATTAATAGCTGTGGTGATTGATTGATTTGGAGATACGTAATGTATTAATGGAAGCGTTGCAAATTAAATATAAATGTACTTAATTAAGTCTTGAAAATTATTTACTTGCGGAAGTAGAAACGAAATCCCAAATCAACTATGATTCTTGATGTTACAGTATATTTGGACAACGATTAAAAACCTATTTAAAATGTATTTAACCAATCGGGCATCTTATAGTATTCCTCTCTGTGCGACTCCGTTTTCAATTAAAGCGTGTTTTTAATGCTGTATTGCTGTTAAAAAACCACCTGTTGTAACCCATATTTTGCCATACTAGCAATCAATGGAAAATTAAGTTGTGTTTGCACGAAATACCGGCAATCACTCTATACTCCTTGCCCACCACGCGCAGATCCTTGCTAGTAATTTTTCGAGCAAAAATCGAGCATGGAATTTCTTTACAAGCGGAGCGCGCGAGCGCCGCTCCATTTCCGGGATTTTTAGTAGGAATTGTTTAAAATTTTTTGAAACTTTTTCCATTTTTTTGTCAAATATCCGGGATTTTAAGGTGATCCAATTCCGGGAAATCTGGGTCCCCGAAATCCTGCTCGCGTGACATTTGAAAGAAATTCCACCCCCGAATTTTTGTGTGGGTTGACATTAGGGGGCGGGATTGATGTAGTAAAGACCAACTAAATCTACTCTCCCCTTGGTTTCTTTCCTTTTTCCTTACCCCCCACCCACATCGTGCTTTTTAACAGGAGTCGCCATTACGCACATGTGCACTTATGTTTGGGGGAACCCTTGCAAATGTGGGGACCATAGCAAAAATATTTAAGAACAAAATAATAATAATAATAAATTAAAGCTTGATTTCCACAAGACTATATAGAATCTCTAATGAAAAAATTTTTCAACTCAGAGCGGATTTCGGAGAGACAAGTCCTAATTTTGTCAAGTCTGTGAAATGAGATTTGGGAAAAACATTTCTTTGCTCTGACATTAGATCATTTAATAAAATAAAGCATGGCCGAGATAATACGTACAGACCTGAATGACCCTGGAGTATTTCGTGTCGTACCGTAGTAGTATGACCAGTTTGTATAATAAGCACAAGAAGCTGGCTCATTGTAAATGAAAATGGCATAACCTTAATGCATACATTGCGAGTTACATTTGCAATTGCAAGTTTATTCTCATCATCATCATCGTCAATGGAGAAATATGTGATGGTCAGAAAATTCCAAACACAACTGCAAATCTCAAACTTTTCCTTTTGATTATGAGTGAGATTAATTTGACGGTTACTGCCTACTGCATGGATTTGCTTGCCGACCTACACAAAATAAAACACTAATAAATCTAAAACCAGTGTACACAAGTTGATTAACTTTCGATACGTTAAGATTTGAAATATTGTGAAATAACAAACATACAAGTATATTTTGTTGACAATATGTTAATAATCTGTTCATAGCTTCAACTATACATTTTATTGTAACAAAGAGTTTGCTAGTTTTAGTACACGACACGGCTGTTTCGCCACTTTATACAGTTACAAAAGTCCTACTATAAATGTTGCAACAATTACGTAAACTACGCTATATCAGCTTGAGTTAAAACGTCATCTTGTAGTTTTGCAAGCACGTCTCTTGATGTGTGCTACCAAGGTATGCCTTCTGGTGTACGACATTCCACAACTTTCACATGAGAACGGCCTTTCTCCCGTGTGATCCCTGATATGCGCGTACAAGTTGGACTTGTTAACAAACGCCTTACCGCAGATTTCACAACCAAATGGCCTGTCACGCGTAGCATGAATCCCGTGAACCCGTCGGGTGTGCTCGGCTAAACTTCCCGATAAGAAAAAGGATTTGTTGCACATTTTGCACTTGTTTGGCCTGTCACCGGTGCGAGTGTGATTTCTTTTGATGTGAATGGAGACAGCCCCCTTCTGAGCAAAGAACTTGCCACATACTTCACAAGAGAATGGTTTCTCTCCTGTGTGAATTCGCTCGTGGCGTTGTAAATGAGTCGTGGCATAAAACTTTTTATTGCAGACAGAGCAGGCATATTTGCGGATGCGGGTCTTCTTATGGACCATCTCAATATGATTCCTCAATGTGCTACCAACACCGGCAAAGTCTTTCCCACAAATGTGGCACTTTTGGTAAGTTTTGGGAGCGTGTTTCTGAGCAACATGGACCTTTAAGCCCCTCTTGTCGAAAAATCGGGATTTGCAGTGCTCACATTGCACATTTTTTTCGCCAACATGAATTCGCCTGTGATGACTATTTAGCTCCCATTTGTGGTTGAAGGAGCGGTTGCAGGGAGTGCACTTGTAGGGAACTTCGCCGGTATGAGCCCTCATGTGAATATTGAGTTGAGTCCTCGAATTAAATGACCTAGTGCAGAGGTCACACGGGATCTGCTCAATGTCAAAATGAGTTGTCTTCTGGTGATTCCTCAAATCCTTTCGGCAATAATAAATTTTTCTGCAGGTCTCACAAGGATGTTGCTGAGATCTATCGTGAATGCGGGCTACATGACGTTTTAAACTCACGGAAGTTGTAAATCTTTTGCCACAGGCAGGACGACAGGAGTACGGTTTTTCTGCTGTGTGGAGTCGAATATGGTCCCGTTTCATTTGTTTTATGAGAAATTCCCTTGAGCAAAAGGGGCAGAAATGGTGTTTTTCTCCAATATGTCGCTTGATGTGTACAAATAGCAAATAGCGGTCCTTCACCTTCCTTTCGCAAAACAGACAGGAGATGGCCATTTTACGAAGGTTTTACAAATATCCGTTTTCTATTTGCTTTTAGTCCTCGGTTTCACGTTATTCCGGATTCTTGATTTCCGAAGACGGCTTTTCATTGAGGATCACCCGAATTCTGAAACAGAAATGAGTTATTTAAAACAAATGTTCTAAGGTTCTCATCATCACGCACCCTGTGCTAACCCATGACAGCCAAAATCCATATTTATATGCACAACCTTTTGTTACAGCATTGAAGTGGATGGAACCACCTGGAAACTTTCATGTGGACTTTTAGGACATCTGGCTAGCTTCTTTTCATGCGATACTGGATTTTTTTTTGTATTTTCAGTTCCACCTGGAAATGTACACAAATGAGTTAGAGAGGATGATCAACCTTAAGAAAAACTCGCACATATTAAGCTTCCCCACATGATGCCATTAATTGTATGCAACACCATCAAATCCAATTTAATAATACTCACCGTGACGTATTAGTTTGAGGAGAGGGTTTTTGGAGACGACCAGCAAGCCCTAGAATTTCGTGCGGCAGGAGCATGCCAACCCAAAACATAATATATGCTTCCTGTTCCATGAACTTTAATCTGACATTCAACATGAAAGGAAACTGGATCTCTCGTTCTTAGTCGTTCACGTCCCCACTCCCAAGCTATTTGCAACCTGCAAGAAAATTGAAAATAATAGTTTGACAATAATTGCAGTGAAATACCTATCCAAATACCGACCACACACTTATCCACCCACCGATAATACGTTACAATAATTGGCGGCGGTTTTATAAACCGCCGTCAGAAACATAAATTACTGAAACTACCTCAACTCAACACTCAATTTAAAAAAAACTATTCAAACTTTTGTGTCAATAAAAACCAGATACTAAATGGGAAAACCTGTAAGTAATAATAATAATAATACACCTGTGGCAATGCCTTGCTTTGACTACATGCATTTCAACATACACAATCATATTATCTACACTAGCAATGTTGAGTGTATCCCAGAAGAAAAATTGGCGGTTTTCATTTCTGACTATGCACTACCGGCATTCAGCAGCAGTATGCCGCAAGCCTCCCATACAAATTTTTACTGCATATATCTACCTACTTGCCATGTGTTTTCATAAAAAGATACGGTAGAGCAGATGTGCTCCTTCCTTGTATTACATGGAAACACCTGTGTACGTACATCTAGCAAAATTGTGGGGGTTCAGTAAACGTAATGTGACCCAAGGCAGCGAGGTTGCAGCAGACACACACAGACACACACGGGTTATGTGCAGGGTGCCGTAGTCACTCACGACAAGACAAGACATACAATAATGTAATTAATATACGTATCTCACATTTAATATTCAACACACATGTTCAGTAGGCCAATACCCAAGGGATGAAGAACATGCACAACATACCAGCAGCAGCAGTGTAAATACATATATGTTCATTGCTCAGTTATAACACGCTTAAGAAACTGAAAAAGTGTAGGTATCCCTTCACATGGAATTCAAATTATGAGAAAGTAAGTAAGGAAGCTTGTCAGACAAAAGGGATATCTTGTCTAAACACATCCATCCGCACAGTCTTGTTAACATGATACGGATTTTATTTGTTTTGATTCATATTGTGAATTTTTACAGACTTATTCCTAAAACAAACTTGCTGTCGCAGGGAAACCGGAACTGAATAAGAATAATTTCCATTTGCTTGCAAACCACGAAATCTACAACAAATAACAAAGGCTAACCACTAAACTGAAACAGGTAACAAAATTTGAGAAAATGAACTTTTAAGTATAAATATATACTGATTTCATGATATTATTACTTTTTGACACGCCATTTAAACAAAAACAAATATTTTGTTTGGTAGCTCCTCACACCCATCGTCAATATAATTTGGAAGGAGTGGAGCAACATTTTGAGAGCGTGTCTATCTTATCCACAAAACCCATTCAAATCTTATATAAACATGGATGAACGAAAAAAATACGCTTGCGACATTTGCAATGCTGTATTTACCGAGAAAGGCAACCGAGCTAGGCACATCCGAATAGTTCACGAAGGCGAAAAAAATTTCAGCTGCAACATTTGCAGCAAGACCTTTTCACAGAATCACCACTTCAAAGAACACCTGCGAATTCACACAGGAGAAAGGCCCTTCAGTTGTGAATTGTGTTACAAAAAGTTCGCAACGAAAGCCAATGTGGCGGCTCATATGAGAACACACACTAAAGAGCGCCCGTACAAGTGCACTGTCCCTGGCTGCGAGGGAGCATTTAGCACTAGTGGCTCACTGAACTCTCACACCCGCTCTGTTCATCAAAGACTCAAAAAGTTTACGTGTGGCATTTGCAAAAAAGGATTTGCTCAAAAGGGCCAACTTTCAGTTCACTTGAAAGGGGTGCACGGCGGCGAGAGGAACTTTCCGTGTGACATTTGTGGAAACTCATTTTGCACCAAGGCGTACTTGGCCAAACACATTGCCACCCACCTGGAACGGAGAATCCAGCTAAGCTGTATTTTTTGCTCGAGCACCTTTCTCCATCAAATCAGCCTTGACGCCCATATCAGGAAACACATTGGCGAGTGCGGTGATGATGATGGCCAATTTTCGTGCGAAATTTGCAGTAAGGGATTTAGTCAACGTCAAATTTTAAAGCGGCACCTCAAAACCGTTCACAGCGACGTGAAGCCTTACGCCTGTGGCAACTGCCAACGGAAATTCAAAAGCCTAATGGGTCTTCATTATCATTTAGCAACAACTCATTCGGGGCTGCAAAATCATCACTGCGAAATTTGTGGGAAGACGTTTTTTAGTTTGGGAGGCCTCGGCGCACACTTGAGAGCTCATACGGGGGAAAAGTCGGAGAGATGCAGTTGCTGTAATAATAAATGGTTTGCGACCAAGGCCAGCCTTAACAATCACCAAAAGAGAAATTTGAAACACAGGCCTATCCACTGCTTATTTTGCGACAGGGGATACATTACTAATTCGGAACTGTTCACACACCTTAGAACACATTTAGGGGAAAAGCCAGTTTTTTGTCAATTGTGTCCCTTAGAATTTCCAGACGCAACTCAATGCGGAGTTCATGTAAGAAAGCATACTAATGAAAAGCCGTACAGATGTGAATGGTGTGGAAAGGCGTATGCTGGTAGTGGCAGTTTGCTTTGTCACAAGAAGAAGGGTTGCTTGCTGCAAAAATAAAGGTTTTGCTCTGCAAATTAGCTGGCGGGATGGAAATGATTGTAAGATTACATTTTTTGATCTCGGTTTTATAAAATGATTATCATCCAACACGACGGCTTTTCGAAAACAATAATGTACAATTTTTGTAAAATACTCAATTCTGAATTTATATATATTAAATTCATAAGCAATCACTTTTGCTCAAACTACCATATAATCAAATTTCTGTTTTATGATAAATGATCCTTTAAAAATTTAATAACATAATTAGTACTAGCTGGAGAATACTTATTCGCTAAAAAAATAACATAATATTGTAGTAGTGGGGATGGGATACGTACAGGTTGCACAACATAATATTCCACGCAGGGGAGTAGTGTATAGGACGAAAGGTTTACGCCGAGTTGCTTGTACGAACGAAGAAAGACCTTTTGAACTCAATCCACTTTTTTTAGGTTCATGTGAATGTCCTTTGCTGAACTGCTCTTGTTCTTGTCAATAATGAATTATATGATGCTCATAACTGGGATGATATGATGGCGATGGGAAATGGAAAGAATTCTTGTGGACGTAGGGCTGACAAATTCAGGAATTCTACCAATAACATTATTTATGTCTTAAAAAGTAGCCAGATTATGATTACTGTGAATAAATAATTCCTCCTGTTGTATCCTACCCAATATCCTCTACGGCCTCATGACGCCTGACCAAATTTTATATCCCAAAATACCAAAATCCCAAATTTTATATCCCAATAGACGGGATCCCAAATAAGCTCTTTTGACCAAAATACCAAAATCTCAAAAAATATGTACATGCTTCATATTTCACAATAATTAGAATATCATGATCACATTTTGCATAATCTCACTCTTAAGACAAAAGTCATTTGTAAAACCGAAATTAAAGTTGACTGAAACTCATCGTCAGTCTGCTTTTACTTGTCATACCGTGAAGTCAAAATGGCTAGT
>JAANSN010005491.1:0-12329 GCA_036850665.1 Dicranocentrus wangi
GAGATAAGCATTATTTTTCTCAAAAGGGTAGAATCCTTTTTGGCTATTTTCCGTTACTATTTGTGATGCTGTTGTTTGTTTTTTAATAAAATCGGGTTTTTTACTCTTTTTAAAAAATATCGAAGAGTCCCGCAAAACCACTCGCGAAGTGATAAAACTCAAAAGCAAAAGTGGAGTTGATGCTTGAAGAAAATGCCACGTAAAATGAAAGGAGCGAGGTGTGTGGAAGCATTTTCCAAAAATAAAAAGACTTACCATTCCAAATTATTAAGAATAGCTCACTTAATTACATTTGCCGCTATAGGTTTTATTATTTATATTAATGATATTAAGGAGACGGGGAGAGAGACAGAGAGAAAAGATGAGTGGGAAAATAATTCTGCAAAATAAATATGAGTTTCGCCAGCACTGCCTTGCCTTGCCTATTGGTGAAATCTTATGAATAGTGTAAACGATTGAGCTCGGAGTTTCTCCAGAGAAAAGATTCTCCGCTCGCTCAAGCTGCTCGTTATATTGTATATTGCCTCCTCTTATCATTCCGAATTATTTAAAATCTCTCAATTCGCAAACCAACTGAACCACGTAGAAGTCAGGCATGAAATATATATTATTTTCTACAGTATCGTTCTGTATTTTACTAAATTTACTATTCATGCTGGGAAAGCGAGAGGCATGCTCATCAACTCATCCTACATTACGTGCTACATGTAAATAATTTAAAATGTAGAATTTTTTTTTGTCTTTTTCCATGTCTTCCACCAAGTCTCTATCCTTCAATTAAGAGAAGATCCACGAGACGACGAAGAGTGAAGTCCAGCATGATCAGTGTCGTCATTTTATCGACGAAATTCCCTTTTCCAATTTTTATTTTGAGAGGAGAACACGAGCGAAACTGTCGGCGGGTGAGCTTATTCGGCTGCATCATCCGCCGGACCTTTGCCAAAACTAAGCAAGACTCCGTATTCACAGTTCCGGCTTTACCGAGTGCCATCACGTGGAACACGTACAGAGTCGGGCAGGTCGCCATCATCATGAGCTCAATGAGTAGCGGCAGATTGGAGGATCCGTGGAGAATCTTGAGAACCAAGTAAGTGATCGAAATCTCATAAGACGACGAAGAGTGAAGTCCAGCATGATCAGTGTCGTCATTTTGTCGACGAAATTCCCTTTCCCAATTTTTATTTTGAGGGGACAACACGAGCGAAACTGTCGGCGGGTGAGCTTACTCGGCTGCATCATCCGCCGGACCTTTACCAAAACTGAGCAAGACTCCGTATTCACAGTTCCGGCTTTACCGACTGCCATCACGTGGAACACGTATAGAGTCGGGCAGGTCGCCATCATCATGAGCTCAATGAGTAGCGGCAGATTGGAGGATCCGTGGAGAATCTTGAGAACCAAGTAAGTGATCGAAATCTCATCCACAATTAATGCAGCAATCATAGTGAGCGCAACAGAGGAGCAGTAGGTGTTGAAGCAAATGTTGAGGAGCCGACAACTCCGATAGAATCTCAAATGAAATGTATGAAACCCTGTCGCTGAGCCGGACCGATTGCGACTTGACTCAAACTGGAGCAATAACTTCTGGCAAATGGAACCCAGAAATATGTGCACCGCATTAATGATCCATTGGGAGAAGGACGCTTTCCAAAATATGAGGTGGGGAACTGCAGATCCGACTCTGATGGCCAACTTCACCAAAGACCACGATGATGAGCCAGAGGAACAACTGCCGCCGTCGAACCAACCAAGCACAGATGAAAACATGTTCAAGGGCGAACACGGCCAATAGAGAGCAACAGCGGAAAACAACCATGGATACACGACTTGTATGGCGACAAAGATCCGGGTCAATAGTTTCATCAAGGGGCGGGGTCGTACAATATCTTGGAAGGCGGCATCTACAAGAAATTGCGGAGGAAGAAGGATGTATCATTAAATTAAAACACTAGTCAATTTAATTTTAATTTGTATTGTATTTTTTTGTAATTAAGTAATTACCCCTACTCCAGTCATTCCCGATGCCAAGGAGCCCATTGAGATATGCCGCACAGTCTGAAGCATTTTCTCGGAAAGCCAGTAAAGACGCCGCGACCGCAGCTGCAGTAAAGGAAATGAGTCCACATAAAATGCCCATCCCCAAATCCCCGGATTGCAACGCCGTCACTCCGTTTAGTCCGAACAAGAAGGCTCCGGCAGCAATAAATCCAGCCCACAACAGGTTGATTGTAGTGGATTTGCTTTCTGAATCCGCCAGCTCATAGCTGCTCCCATTCCACTCAACGATACTTCCGGGGATTCTACGGGCCAAGGAGTGGCATTTGGCCAGATTCTTATTAACTCCAAGTTGAATTAGCATTTTTTTTGCTTTAGGATGTTTTTTTTACCAGGAGCAAAAATACAATGAGGTTTGTACTGAGAAAGGATTTCCACTGTTCGACTTGCTACAACTGACTGATAATAAATGCGTGAGAGACAAGAGCCCAAATATATATCCTTCTTCGTATTGAAACGACTTTCCACAAACGTGATAGCTCCATATAACCATATGACCAATATGTTGTTTCAGTTGGGTAAACATTTAAAATTTTAAAATAGCCTTTCTCGACTTTCGCCTTGGCTTTTATTTAACTAGCGTAAGTATACACCACCGTATATATATATCCAGCACAAAGTTGCATTATTAAAATTAATTATATACGTATTTGCGTGCCAGCTATTTAGTAGCTCTCACTAGTCAGAGCATTGAAGCTGGTTAAAGCTGGCAAACAGTACTAAATAATTAATAGTGGGGAGAAAACTATATTTTGGAGTTTTGTAAAAGCAGCGTCAGCAGAGAGGAGAGGTGGGCATGCGAGTGCGCAGTTTGGAGCGTCGTCTTTCTCAAATTATGTAAAAATAATTACTGCAAAATTGAATGTCTGAAATCTTATCCTATTCAATATTTCCATATGTAAACTCGTTAATTTGGCCAGTACTAGTTTTATACAGTATAATCAAACTCGAAACGAAATGAAGCTTTTCGAGGAAGCAGCTAAGCAGCGCCCGTTTGTTTTTCTCTGGATATAATGTCAATTTCAAATACTGACAATGAGACAAATCAATATAATAAATTGCTAAAGGAAGGTTAAGGTTAAGCTTTAATTTATTAAATTGGGCCAAGTGTTTGCATATGGAAGTGAGAGAGAGAGAGAGGGGTCTGCAAATGTCTAATTAAAGTGCCCACCTCTGCTTACGCTCCGTAGACAAAAGTAATTTATCTGGTTAATTAAATAATCAGCAAGCCGGCTCGGCCAAACCCAGTGTAGATTGTAATTTATGACGGGCTAAACCTTAGTTTAATGAGCTTGCTGGACTAGTCATATAAGTCATACTACCACAGAATGCCACGTTAGATCATTTAAATTTGTTTTTAATGTTTTTTTCAATGGAAATTTAGAACCAATATTCTTTCACCAGCTTGCTGACCAAAAATTAATGTGTTAAAATTATAATTAAAAATTGGTTGAATCTATTTTGTGTAATCGGTAGTGAATAGGCATGAAATACCTCAGCGTTTATTTAATGAGCTTGCTGGACTAGTCATATAAGTCACACTATCACAGAATGCCACGTTAGATCATTTAAATTTTTTTTCAAATGTTTTTTCAATGGAAATTTAGAACCAATATTCTTCACCAGCTTGCTGACCAAGCATTAATGTGTTAAAATTATAATTAAAAATTGGTTGCATTTATTTTGTGTAATCGGTAGTGAATAGGCATAAGATACCTCAGCGTTTTTCGGCGTGCATTTCTTTCAATCTCTCTAATCGGGTAATATTATGTCAAAATTTAAGTTAGTACATGTTTCCGCTTCGTTTCTACAAGATTGTGCCAGAAAACATGAAGAAAAAACTTTGAAAGAAACACACACACCAACATTATCAATCTCTCTAATCGGGTAATATTATGTCAAAATTTAAGTTAGTACATGTTTCCGCTTCGTTTCTACAAGATTGTGCCAGAAAACATGAAGAAAAAACTTTGAAAGAAACACACACGCCAACATTTCGTGTCAGTCAATTAATGAGAATGCAAAATAGGCTTCGTGAGCATAAAAATTCTTGCAATTAAGCGAAGTAGTTAAAAGAATACTTCCTTCTTTGAAACGCTGCATATATTGAATTGATGTGTAGTAGACTAACTAGCAAATTAAATTCCACTCACGTTCTCACATGCGTGTCATATTATTATACGCCTTAAACGCTACAGTTAAAAATAAATGTGACGTTCCAACAAAATTATTCTGTCGAAATTCGTGATACGAATATAATCTTATGTAAAGAGAAATCCCAATACACCACGTACAAGAATCCATTCATACCTGCGCATTAATTACTTGATTCTTTTTGAGAAAAAGGAAAATCCTGAGTTTTCTACAATGTTTGCAAGCTGCACATATGAGGTCACTCTTGAATAAGCTTTTTAAAGTGGAACGGCGAAAGAGAATAGAACGGCGTGAATTTAAAAAATTTCCATTATTTTTTAATCCGACCCTCTTTGGCTTGTGACTCGTTGGCAAAGTAAACGGAAATTTGTTCCACATTTACTGAACCACTACAAAAACTCCCTTTCTTCAGCTAAAAAAATACTGACTAACCTACGAGTAAATACCCTTATAGATGGACCATTGGGAGATTTGTTTGGAATGCAGGGGAAAGGACGCCCCTTCCAGAAAAACAAGGAGAACCTTGATAGTTGGACTTGTAGTAGTTGTAGCTGTTATAATTATTGTGACAGCTTTGGCTCTCATCGTGATGGTCAACTGACCTGTACTAGTTGCCCCGGTGGGAGAATGGAAAAGGAAACTCTGCAAGGTTCAATCTCTAAAAATTCATATTATCGACGCGTATTTTTTTGTATATGATATAAATATGTATTACAAGAAAGTTCTAATTAAATCAAACGGTTTCAGGTTTATACCCTCGTCGTGCAGGCGAAAACCAGACGGATGAAATGGAAGGATTGCCACCAGTACCATTCATTATTGGCAGTGAAAATGAAACTGAGGTTACATCCACAGGCGTAACGAATTCTACGCCAGTAGTAGTGGATTACGAATATACTCTCGAAGATGACAGGGTCCCTCCGTGTTAAACACATTTGCGTGGTTGGGGGCCACCATTCTGAATATTAATTTGAAAGAATTAAAGATAGATAGTTGTGGTATCTGTAAATATGCTAACCATGCAAACGATATTTAATTGGAATGAATATGAACTGAATGTAAGTCTCCAGATGTCTTTCCTGTGTAGCCTCAATAATTGTTGTTATCTCTTCCCTGTCTCCAGAAGTAATCAAAGCTCATTTGATTACCTGAAAGTATGAACCTTTATCTAGCATCAATTTCCTGTAATACGACAGAACAGATTTGTTGCTCCTCAAGTGAACACTAAATAAATTGTACATAGCTTGCACACTCGAAATGCAAAGAACCTAAATGCGTTGTGGACACTCGTACATAATATTGAGTAGTCAGATACACCACAATAGTATTTCAACATTTATTCCTTATAAATTTAGGCTTTTTTGCAAAAATATAATTTTACATTTTGCCGACTCAATATTTCAAAATTTGATTTTCAACAAAGTTTCTAATTCTAAAAATCTATTACGAGCTTTAAAAAATCCTGCTTTATAGGATTGTCTTGTCGCTTACCTCGATTTTTATTTTACGTATATTAATCATACTTACAAAACTACCAAAATATTAAGTATTATGCTGAACTTTGGAGTATTAATATTTTTTGTGTCACGCTATCTTCCATATATGTGTATTCAAATAAGAAGGAAAACATGTAAAATGGCTAATTTATTACATCGGGAAACCTGAAGCCATTTATAATTATTAAAGATGTCTAGAACATTAATCAAAGCAAAACCATTACCTAGCTAGTGGGTGACGTGTGACACAGTTTATGGAGAAATAATACATATAAGGGATTTGTGAAGTGAAGACTTCCCTAGCTATTGTTTAAGTCCATAGCTTGCTCCGTCCACCACCATATCGTCGGGCGTGGGTTTTGTTTCATAAAACTCGTTAGTTAAAGTGATGTTATACATTAGCAAAAATCCAATTTATAATATTGACCTTCATTCAAACACCGAAAGCCGTCGTCGCGTCAACTAAATCGCTCCGATCCGATTTTATGCTGACATAATTAATATACGTTTTTTGGAGTTCTCCTTCTCGAGACGATCTGAAAAAAATCTAATCCTAATCTAAAAACGTAGCATTCAAAAATGGAATAGAATAGAATTCTCGAAATCTTTCTAAGATTATTAAAAAACGGCCTGTCGCAATTGCAATAAAATGTTACTTATTCCAACGTCCATCAAAATGTCCTGTTTCAAAATTTTTCTTGTGCTCATCATCATGGCTCTGAGGAGATTTAACCTTGTGGAAGCTTCTGCAACCCTCAAAGCCCGGAACCATATCGACCTTACTGACCGAAACATGTTAGATTTGAAAAGTCAACTTGAGCCATTTCGAAATTGCCACGTGCATCTCGTAGTAGCGCACATTGACGACATCAACAAGACGCCAAACCCAAATCAAACGTATTTTGCAAGCCTGCAATATGTTCCAAAATATCCGGAGGATTACGGCTCGTATGAAATCGCCCCCATGGATTATTTCCCTTGGGTATATTCCGTGCACAGATTTGAGTACTACATGATTTTCGGACGGATCACCTGTGACTCTTTCCGCTACGAGCTGAAGGATGGCCAGCAATATGGATCCAAGGCGAGCGTCCACTCGTTCACCTGCGAGGTCCAGGTTTACGTCGCCCCATATCCCTGCACAGAGTGGAAGTACACTTCGGGCTGGGGTTGGGACCAGCTTTTGCCGCCAGACTACTTCCACTTGTACCGCCACCCCAGTACCGCCCTAGGCACATTTTTCAGACCAAGGACGTACTTTATCTACGCCACCAAGCAAACAAACAGGAGGATTCATGAGAATATTTTCAAGTTGACCGAGCACTCCGCCTACCATGGTCTGGAGCAGATTACTTTCCCCACTAAATTGCTGTTTCTTATTGGGAAAACATATGCTCGGAAAGGAGTGGGCTCCGCCGAGTCCCCCCCGGTTTTCACGTTTATCGTCAAAAGCCCCAACTTGGATGTTTCCAGTTTCAGGTTGATTAGAGCACATTGCGGGAAGGAACGAGGCGTTGTTTTTCAGACGAATTGCATGGAAAAGCACATTGAGAGTTTTCACTACGGACTATTTCATTACGATTCCGCGGAGATCATCATCATGTCGTCAGCAACCCTGTCATTCTTTGAGAGGGATTTCAAAGAGGATGGACTTGCGCAGTCAATCATTTTATATGAGCGTGAGTCGCGCGTCACCACGCCGGAAGCGATCTCCTCGGATGTGTACATGAGTAGTAACTGGAACGGGAATAACGACGATATTGATCTTACGCTGTTTAAGCTAATTGCCGGCGGCCGAAACACCTCAATTCTATACATCAACAGCTCGGAACTCTACGCCGCTTCGCAGAGATCTGCGCTTAAAATTTCGCAATCAACGAGGGTATCAGACTATTTCAGGTATGAAGGGAACGGCTTCTACTTTGTCACTTGCGCAAGAATAATCCAGGTCGGACTCCTGGACGGCACGGGCTACATTTCCGCATATGACAGAGCGAGTTGGGGAATCCTCCTCTCCCTTGCGCTTCTTACTAGTGGCATGCTAGCCCTCCATTTGAGTGTGAGTCCATTTGACCCGACGACAACAACAGTTTGTGGAAGAAGAGTGCTGACCTACACCGAAATATACTCATCGGTGACCTATGGACCCTTTGTCTTGTTGGAACAGGGGGTGGGCCTAGTCGACAAATTCAAGTGGATAAGTGGCCCCTGGATTTTTATGGGAATTGTGTTGAGTAACGCGTATCGCGGGGAAAATATAAACTTGCTCATTGCACCCATTCCGATACAGCGGTTGAAGGCCTTTGAGGAGCTGATGGAGTACAACTTTTCCATGCACTCGACCAACGCGTTTACCTTTGACAAGTCATTCCTTAGCCAGTTTGACTACAACTCGATTTCGCAAGCGCTCGATCACGTGGTGCTTACATCCCTGGACACCTGGCTATCACAAACGCTCGGCCAGTTGGCGGGGGGAATAAACGGAAGGAAAAGGCGAAATGCAAAACCAGATGAGGTTAGTAAGCAATTTGGAGGAACTGAGATGAAAAAGGATGATGAAAATAATAAAGCTGTTACCCTGGCTGATGGGCTGTTGAAATTAGTGCGGGAAGCTACGACTATGGACATTGACATTAGAAACACTAGCACTTTATCCCTGCTCCAAAACGTGTTTCAGTCCCAGGTGGAAGCAGCTCTCGGCTTGGATATTTACTGGTATCAAGGACTCAACACGTCTTCGATCAAGCTATCGGCGCCAGTGGAGTGGCTAGTCAAACACATCCATGTCCCCGAGACTGGCGCAGAACTTGGGGCGATGGCGGCACAGCCGAGGCATTTCATTGACAAAATTTCGCAGTGCGGGCGGGACGCCTTTGTCAGCTCCTATGAGGAAGTGCGCAAGATGACTTGGGCGATGAAGAGCGAGTTTTTAGGGAAATGGAGTGGTAGCCCAGGGGAGTTGTATGACCCGGATGGGGTTATCATGGGTCAAAAGGAGATTTTCAAGTTGGATCGACAATGGCATTTTAGAAGCATGGAGTGGGGATACGATGAGTTGCTTAGAAGGGTGAGGATGATCTCCGAGTCGGGATTTCTTTTCTTGTGGCACGCCTGGGAACGACGGATAGACGGGCTGGAATGACACGGTGGATTACGAGAGGAATTATGAGCCGCCCGTGAAGAAAGTGACAATGAATGACAACATTTCCGTGGTTTTCATTGTTTACGTGGTTTGTATCCTATTTCCTGGCGGAAGCTTTCTAGTTGAGCTATTTTGGAGGAAAATGGGATTCTGCTCAGGGGCTGCCACTCTTCCCGAGCATAGTAAAGGGGAGTTGTCGTGTCGTTTAAATGATTTGACTGGTAAACCACGACCAAAACAGAAGCGTAAACTGAAAAGGCGCCGTGATCCGCTTTCCGCTTCTGATTTTGTTTGATAGGATTAAATAGGATTTTTGATTTAAATTAAATACAAGTGATTTGCATTTAATAAACCGAATGAATGCTTTGGAAAATTGGAACTAGCGTCTGTAGATAAAAGTAGAATTTTACGTGTGAGATTAGAACATGCAACAAATCATTGGTTGGAGAATAGAATTACTTAGGGATTAAATAGATATATAAGGTCGTCAGAAGAAAACTTCATAAAATCACCGACTTTTTTTACTACACTATTATTCTAGTGTATTTATAGTTTCTGTTCGTGGAATAGCAAAATGCAAACCTCATATAACTTATTTTAGAAATATCGTTTGAGCATGAGCGGAGGAGAACAAATAACAAATACATTTTTTATGAAGCTGAAGCGGCTTTAGGATGCAAAAAGTTGAGTTTTAAACAAAAGTGACATGTCCTTAGTCCTTATACACGGGAGGACGCATTGAAGCATGAATTCATGTGATTAATAAAATTCCGAAAAAGGTTTTTGGTTTCTTCCAAAGTGATTTCTGATTGGATAAGAAACCCCCCTAAATTTTCCAGATTTTTGTATAATGTCTTTCTGTCCCACATCCACTTGGTTTTCCTTCTCGTCGACTAACAACCTCAAAATTACTATTCTGATAATCCAATAATTGTGATTGTGGGATAATTGTGAGATACAGGTACGACGAATGCGCAAACGGGCCAATAATACGATAAACGTGAAAGGTTGGGGGGCCTTAGAAAAGGTAATTTGTGCGTGTATGCTTGGTGACTAATGCACATAATTCATTCTGAATAACAAACTTGATTAGCTATATATGTACCTATACGTGTACCATTTTTGAAAAGATTCAAAATTTTCAGAGATGCAGCAATTCGTACTGAAATGGCGACAGCAGGGTTGTACTACTAAACTCAATCCATGTGAAAAATAAACGAATTGGTTTTATATTGATTTTATTACATAATGCGGACGTGTTCTTGCCTCAACATTTACATATTTTGTTGATAAAACCTGGTAGGTAGTATGTTGATGTTTAATTATTTTTGGAACGTCCAAATATTGTATCTAGTACACTAGATACTAGCAACTGTTGTTGACATTTCCTAAGTATTTGGCTGTATTTTTGGTTTTCCCGACACTCGTTGCGTGACACTCCTATAAAAGCTCCTCTAAGGATTAACTGGAAGTAATACCGGAATTCATACAATATTGTTGTCAAAATTATTTTGTTACTTTAAGAATTGTTTGAAATTAAAAGTATGCACCAAATTATCAAACCCTTTTTTCGATTAAATTTTTTTCATTGCATCAAACGTACACAAGTACAGGTTAGTCGAGGTTAACACTTACATGAATTCAATTTATGTTAAACAGTTAAATTAATTTGTTTAAAACTCAACTCCAAGACCAAATTTTCTTAGGTTTTCCATCGTCCCCTGTCTACTTGTGACATCTTCATAATATGTACCTGTCTGCATCCTGGCTCCTGATTCCCTAGCACCTCCCAACTGCACATTTGAGTAATAATCAATTAAAATTTGGGATGCTTGCAAGATCAGTGATATATATTTATCAGGTTTATATATGTACTTTACCCGATGAAGTGGTAGTGAAATTCGAAACGGGCGATAATGATGGTGCGATGATGGAATTCCACTAACTCTGCCAACAACAATGCTTGCAAGCGCAGCAAGGAAAATAAATGACGTTTTGAATGTATTCATTTCTAAACCAACTGACTGGTTGAGTTGAGTGAAATCTCTTCTTGAGGACCAACAATAATGCCTTGTGCTCACTATTAAGTATTTACTCGACTAATACTTGTACAATTGTTACTTGTCTGTCTTTATAGAGCAACGCTCTCTTGCTACTGGTCCAATGACCTAAAAGGACTTGTTCACCACATCCAAAGTGAACTGTATATATCTCTCTCTAGAGAGATGAAATTACAACAAGTAAAAAGATTATATTGCAAAAGTGGTTGTCCTTGACTGACTGAAATTGAGAGTGAATGGAATTGAGAGGGAGAGGGGTGCATTGGCTTGTTGTGTAGATGATGTGAGCTGATTGTATTATTGATATTCGCTTTTATTATGTAATATAACCATTGCAACATATCAGCTTTCGATGTTATAGTTATACTACTAGAAACAAGTACTGGTGTGTGTACCTTACAATCACGAGTGGAATCTGTATATTATTACTCGGTAAAGCCCAGTTGTAATTTCTGCGTAGCACTTACAACAACAACGAGTGCAGGTTTTGCAAAAATTAATTATTATCCCTGCTTCATTAAAAGGACAATAGGGAATGACACTTGTTTGTTCATATTGTAAGCGAAAGCTTATTGAAGATGCCAAATGACGGGGGAGGAGGACAGTTATGCAGGTTTTGCAAATTAATTATTATCCCTGCTTCATTAAAAGGACAATAGGGAATGACACTTCTAGCTTGTTCATATTATGTAGTTGACACGGTTTCATTGAGCCCCTTCTTTCGCTCACCGTCCACCTGGGCATGATTAAAAAATAAGGGAATTTGCAATAGCTAGTTTTTATTGGCCCGTAAAGTAAAGGCTTTAAAAAGAGACAAAAGTGGAAATGGGGAAAGATGTTGTCATTCCTGTGTGTTTATAATAATAATAACAAGCTGTTCAAAGTTTCTGACTGGCTTTATTCCGAGCAAAATGAATGGGTTATGTTTCAGAAGAAAAGCTGGCGTGTGGAGGTTTGGAAAGACTATCTACAGTCGGTGTGGATTGATGTGTTTTTGGATTGTGTAGTATGAAAAAAATAAAGCTTAATCAGATATGTCTAAAAACAAGATTAGCAATAATATTTTCAAAACTCATTCTTAACCACAGCTATTACCGCAATCCCAGTGTCGGGTAAAACGAGCCCTTCAGGCTCGAGAATAGTAGTGTGCTCCACCTGACCAAGGTGACCGTAGGTAGTTGTAAGTTTAGAGTTTCTAATAGCCCCGTTTAATGGGGCAAAATATAAATTGTGCATGGTTTAGGAGAATATGCTCCTGTATTTAGATGTATGGGAGCTCGGCGGTGGAGAGCCAGCAGGAGCTGCTGGTGGAGGTGGTTTAGGAGATGGGGAAAGTGAAGATGAGCAGGCTCTGCCGCTGGTGGAGTCAGTGCTGCCTCCGGCTTCCTAGTGACTAGTTGTAGTTTGGAGCGAGGCAGGCTC
>JAANSN010005492.1:0-12328 GCA_036850665.1 Dicranocentrus wangi
TGTGTTCTGGAAGGCAATCTTTTCCCAAGGGATCATGGACTATATGCACATTTACCTGGGCTCCCTTTGCCAGAAAAGCGTGCTCAAATTCGCAGAGAGTCGCCTTCAATCCGGCTTCCCCTTCAATTTGAGCTTGTATCGGAGTTGCCAGCTGCTCAACATTTGCTGCAGCAATTACACCTCCGCCGTTGGCTTTCTAGCTGTGAGTACAATAGTGGCGGCTGAAATTTCCATTACTTACCTCTTTTTCAAAATAGTGAGTGGAGTCGACAATACTCTGCCCATTGTCATGAAGGTAATGCTGGTTGGATTGTGTCCGGTCATGTATGTCATCCACATGATGACCATTGGTGAAGCAGCAGACGTGAAAACAGCCTCGATGGAAATCTTAACAAAGGCGACAAGAGTGCAATCGAGTGGGCAGCATCAGCAGTCTAAGCTGACTCGCCGACAACTTCGATCTGCGTGGCCCCTCAAGGTGAAATTCGGACAGTGCAATTTCATCGAAGCAGGCACGGCCCTGGTCATGTTGGATTTCACTATACGTCGTCTGGTAGATTTGCTCTTGATTGAAGGGTAGTGGTAGTAGAAAGTAGACGTAGAATGCAAATCTAGTGCTCGAAGGATTGCTGGTTCAATAACTGGCTGGCTATAAGTACGTAAATTATGTGTAGAGAATGTGGGAAAATTGACGTTATTTCATGTTTGTCATTTTTGTGATGACAAATTATTATCAAGTGAGTGTAAATATATATAAAAGGGGTGTAACCTCAACATTCAGTTTATACCCATAATACATAAAATCTAAAGTGTAAAGAAGTAGGCTAAATTTTTGTTGAATAGAATAACATAAATTGTAATATACCGGAATAAATATATAGGTATTTGCTCAGATAAATACTTAATTACATAAAACGAATAACGCCATGGTTTACGCTCGTGTTGCTACCATGTTAATAATCAGCTAATAATTAATCAGTCAGTTATATGCCATATGTGTTGAGCTTTTGAATGATTAGGGGAAAATGAGATAAAAAATAAAAATGAAAAACTTTTTTGGAAAAGGTTGAACTTGCACTCGAGGTACATGCTTCTGAACACGAGTATTGGAATTGAATGATTTTCTTAAAATGAAATATTGTATGTCGTCCATGTTCTGATTGTGTGAGAGTTAGAGAGCTCCATCCAAGTTGCGAATTATTCGCGTGCTGACTGAGTGAGGGAGTGAGTCAGTGAGCGGAATGATGATGGATGAGCTCTCATCCGTGACTTCCTTCCAAAAAAGCACAGAATCCGAAAGGAGTAATAATACCAACTACTCCACATGCATATTTTATATATACCTCTTCTACGTAAGTATATTGTGTGTCGTCAGGCATGACAAGAATTGGGAAAGAATCTCACCTCTCGCAACATTTCCATAAAAGTGGGCTCATTAAACTGCAGCTAATAACAGCTAAAAAGCTATTCATAATATGTTCCTGGACTTTTATATTTTGACGGAGTGCTAGCAGCTCTTGAAAAATATTCCTCAAATCATTTAATTTAACCATGCGCCATTTTCCTTTGCTTGAAATTTTTACTAACTCACTTATTTACAAAAAAATATACAAAATTCAAAATCCACATTCTTCAAGATTATATTAGTTTTGTTTCCTTTTTCTTAAAGTTTCCCTTGAATCGAGCCACTCCAATACGCCAAGTCAATGAATGCGTTGGGAATGGAAAAGTCGCAGAGTCGGAAAATCTGAACGCCACAGAGGATCTCTTCCCCACGGTCCCCCTTGCAAATGAGCCCCCCTCCCAGCTCCCGGTCGCAGGTGGAGCCGCCAGCGTAAGTTTCCACGGCACACATCACCCCATCAATCCCCATCTTGCTTCCCAACCCCAACTTGGCCAACCGATTCAACCGGCTCAGCCTCGCCTGGCAATTGTCGTTGGGCACAAACTTGAACTCCCGGGCTCTCAGCCTTCCGCCGTATTTACTAGTCGCCTCTCGAGGGAAGGCCAGCTCGATGGCGGGCCCGGTCGGGGTGTAGCCCGAGTCAGGCAACTTGGGAAGGAGACTCTCGTCAATGTCGACGTCCTCCGCGAGGGTGAGGATGGCCAGGTCGTTGGTGTAAAAGTTGTCCGTCTTGAGGACGCGAGAATAGCCCCTGTTGGAATTGTACTGCTGCGCCGAGATGTTCACCGGGGGTTCGGCTCTAGTTGCCCAAGCGTCCACGTCCTTGACCCCAATCATCTTGCTGCTGCCAGCAGCAGTGGGGAAGGGGGCGTTGAGGTCGCGAATCCCAGTGGTGACCTTGAGGTCGTGGAGCGAGACGGGCTTCCCGTCCGGCCCAAACTCGTACACGCACTGACCGGCAGTGATCACCTTGTTCTTCCGTACCAGAGTGCCCCCACAGGGTCGAGAGGTGGGAGAGGTGATGTGCACCTGGTGGGTGTACTTGTTGGCCGGGAGTTCGTCGTCCCCGTAGAGCTTGTAGCGGAAGAGGGTGGCTGGGTCCTGAGGACCTGCCTGCTTCAGCAGCTCCCAGTTTCTTCGAAAGTGCTCCACCTCGGCGTATATGCTGGGCTTGCAGACAGACTCCGTTTGGTTCTTTAGGCATTCGGCGTCATCCGAGCCAAAGGAGGTCACCCCGCAGAGGACCGGGTTGCCGGAGAGTCCTCGACAGATTGCTGGGCCGCCAGAGTCACCGCCTCCGGCCACTGAAATTGAAATTTAAAAAAAATAAAATGATTTTTTTGTCCAAGTTTGTCAAAATTTTGAGGTGGTAAAAATGATGAACTGAACTTACTTGCTCCAAACTCCTTTTTGAAGATGCCGCCCACGCACAAAAACTGATCCTTAAACCGAATATAATCCGAATAGGGGCCGGGCTTCCACTGTCCGTAATCGTAGCCGAGGCAGTCCTGATCCCGATGAATCTTCAAGTTGAAGTTTTGAAGGTGGGCCGAGGTCTGGAGCGTGTCCGTGGTTCCCCATCCGACGATAATCACGTTGGGGGCATACTGGTCCGGGATGAATCCCTCGGGCGCGAGTTCCAACGCCTTGACCCTATCGCTAAACTCAAACGCCCCCTTGATCCTCAACAGGGCAATGTCGTTGTAGATGGCTGCGTTCTGAAAGTCAGGCTTGTTGGCCAGTCTGGAGTAGTCGGCGTGGACGAGCACCTCCTCCACCTTGTATTTGGTCCCGGCCGAGTCGAATCCCGAGTAGCCGCCAATCGTCGCCCCGGCCTGGATCGTGATCTCTTCGGGCTTGCTGATCTGGCCCGTCTCCGTGCTGACGACGCAGTGGGCGGCGGTGAGCACGTGATTCCGGTTGATGATCGTGCCTCCGCAGTTGCCCGAGGAGGAGACGCCGACCTGGTGGGGAAACTCGTGCAGCTCGGCGCCACTCATCGAGAGGAGCATCCCGTCGTGGGAGTTTTTGGGACAGCACATGGTCACCACGCCGGCGGTCCCGGAGGCGCTAACGCAGCTGTCCCGCATGACCTCCTCGTAGGGGATCGTAGTCCCGTTCGCCATGACCCTGCGGGGGCAGACGGGGTTGGCCGCGCACTCGGACGTCTGGCACGAGGGGCTTTCCGCCAATTTCTTCTTCTCTGTAATTAAAAAAAATAATAATACATTAATTTAGAAGACATCCGCCGAGCGAGGATGTTTACCTTATTATTGGATGCTTACCGCCTTCACTCCCGGGTTTGCAACACATGGCGCCGAAGACCTCCTCTTGTTTGTAGTCCCACCAGAGAGTGGTTGTCCCCTGCATGCCGTCATCGTTCCGAGTGCTACAGTCTATTTTGAAGTCGACGGACAGGGCAATGCAGCCGTCGTCGGCGGCCGAGCAGCCCATCATCCCCAGGGAGAGGAGGAGAACCGCTGTCGTTACGCGGATTGGGAGTAGTAGTCCCATGATTTGGGTTGGATTTGTTGTTGGGCGTTGAGATAAAATTCTTTTCCAGGTGGAGTGATGATTTAAGAGAATTTGATGATTCTGCCCCCCGTCTCTTTCCTTTTATGTGGGGATTTGATGTGAAAAAAAATATTATTTCAGCTGGAGAATACATAATACTATATGGTCCAGCCAGGGAAATAATAAGTATATTGTGGAACGAAATACAAAATGGTTTATGCTTTCAGCATCTACTTATCTTCCGGGTTGTTTTTTTATTGTAAGATACATGGATGTACACGGCACGAGCTCATCATCCCCGGCTGTAGAAGCTCAAATGAGGTACCTCGTCATCATCGTCATGAACGCCATACTGAATGGAGAGTGAGCGCAGTGGAGAAATAATTTTTTTTAAATCTCTGCATTTTTCTTTCCCTTCCGCGTTCCGCGTTCTCCTGCTCTCTGTTGTGGAGCTAATCTAGTCTCCTCCTGGCACTACTACAAACCCAAACAACAACCACTACCCCATTCTCGCGAGTCCAGAGTGTTTATTAGCCATTTTGTAAAAATCTTCTTCTCGATTCTGCACCCTCTTCCGCGTTGTCTTCCAGAAATCAGCATGGAATGTATTACGTAATAGTCGTGGATAAGCTGGATGAGCACAACAAACTCATGGGATTCACTCAGGAAAAAATGTCGAAAAAATTGAGATTGGGTAACTTGGCGAGGAGATGAGATGAGATGTGGGTCCATCCATATAGTTGGAAAATTTAAGTGCATATACTTACTTGCTGATGCTGACGGGTGGACTAGTTGAGTTTCACACTATTCCCACTTCCCAGTCACTTACAATTAGTTGTACCAGGTGTGCACACTTGAGTGCACTCTCATCATTAGCTTTGGATGAGCACAATAAGAAGTGATTGTCTGTGGTAGCGTGCCCGTGCCAGGAGGCAATAAAAGAGTGCTGCTGTGCTGGATAAAAATTAATGAGCCAAGAATAATTCATCGCAAGTGAAGCGAGTGTCCAGATCTGGGTTATGCAATTCAAGTAGCAGCAAAAATAGTATTCGTTGGTTAGTTTTTTCTGAACCACCTACTTATTACTCGTCTTCATATTGTGCTTGTGTTGTGATTATTAAATGAGTGAGTGAGACAGAAACAGTGTATATAACTACGTGGATGATAATGATTGCATAATATATTGTTTGTTCTATCTCGCTGATCTTCATTTTATATCAATTTTTCAAAAAAAAATTGAATATGGGTCGCGACTATTCTCCCCCCACATATTCATATTCCACTATTCTCTGGAACTCCTTTAAAACAAGTAGATATTGTAGAATTTAAATACTACTGCTGACAATTTAGGATCCGCATGAAATATTTTTTTTTGTTATTATCCAGATCAAAAGTCAAAATCCCATTGTAATTACTATATATTTTATGAGATATGATATATATGCGACTCCCTCTTTAGTTGACCAGGCACTTTGTGAATCCACAATTTGCAATGTATGTGTAGTAATAATTTGGGCACTCAAACCCCACAATAATATATATTATTATTATGTCAGTCATGGTGTAGTTACCTTGTTTTTATTGGTTGGTCGCTGAAGCGTGGTGAGACTTGGGGGGGTTGCCTTGTTTTCAAGTTGAAAGTTTTTATTAGACACGCTGTTGGCATATCCTTATCCTCCATTTGGACCTCCTTCATATTATATTTCTACATTCGTCAAAACAATAACGAAAGTTAATGTACGCGTGTAGGAATCATTCTGATGTGAGCTAAATATTATGCTTATGTTCATCATCACATAAGGTAAAAAACCGTTGTATACACGTAGGTGGGTATGCATGCATGCTATGATGAAGCCTCGTGCATGCACCATTAAGTTTGCAAGTTTGCTTGCAACAATACAGATAAAACAACTACTAAACTCATCACTCGCTCGTAATATCTCTATCTTGTGTTCCACCCTCTCTGATTCCGTACGGTGCGCGGTGGTACGGAATTGTTTTTGTTGCAAGGAAATTTAAAAATGACCCACATTTTGTAAAAACCTGGAAAATGCGGATTTAACATGAGAAAGCATAAGTATTGATTTTAAGTGGAAGAAACACACACTGCCCATACGAAACATATTGATGCTGCTACTAAAATTTATTATTATTTTGCTACAAAAATATTTACACTTACACAAACAACGTTTGCGTGAAAAAAAAGAAATCCAAAATTCACAAATCCTAGAGCTAATGATTATTTTGTACTATTTTAGTCCAATTGTTTGTTAGCCTGTTCCACAAACTCGGCGTAGTGCCCCATGTTAGCGAATCCGTTGGGTACGGCAAACTCGCACAGTCGGAAAATTTGCACGCCGCAGAGCACATCCTCCCCGGAAGGCCCCTGGCAAATGAGACCTCCGCCGAGTTCCCGGTCGCAGGTGGATCCACCCGAATAAGTTTCCACGGCGCAACTCACGTTGTCGTCCAACTCCGTCTTGACTCCCATCCGGGACAACCGACTCAGCCTGTCTTGGCAGCTTTGCCGGGGCACAAATTTGAATTGCCGGGTCATCAGCTTGGAGCCGTAGGTCGTGTTCCTGGAGAAGGATAGTTCGGTAGCAAGTCCTGTCGGATCTGTCCAGGCTTTGGGTAGCTTTGGGAGTTGGCTTTCGGGAATCATGTCATCATCAACATCCTCAGCGAGTTCAGCTCCGCCCCCATTTGAGAGAGGAGCATCCCTTCGGTCGAGTTTTCGCGCAGCATTGTGCGACGATGCCGGGGCGTCCCGCGGGGTCAACGCAGTTGTCCCGGATGACCTCTTCAAGGTGGATTAGAGTTCCATCCGCCATTTCCCTCTGGGGACAGAGGGAATCTGTTTGTGAGTTGGGAAGGCATTGGGATGTTCGACAGGCGTCCGCCGTTTTCTTTGTTTTAGACTCTGAAAGAAAAAGTGTGAAAAATACGTATTTCCATTTAACATATAATAATATACGAAATGGGGTTTGGATGGGAGGGGGGAAATGCACGTTTTGTTTTTCATCTGTACTTTTTGTCTTTTTCTTGTGTACTTTTTGTTTTTCTTGCGTCCTTTTTGTCTTTCTTGTGGCTTTTGCTCTTTCTTATAACATTTATGTTAAATGATCTTGTTAGAGATTGATTGCGAGTTCGTGTTGTGAGTGGAGTGGATGTCATAGCGATGAGCGAATTGAGTTGTAGAACCTATTCCACAATTTATAAGCCATTTTTATTTCATTTTGTTTTCTCATCTTAAACCCCCCATTTTTACAAATGGCCCTCACATCACATTTTGTTGTGACGCGTGTTGTTGATATTACATAACAATAAAAAAAACATTTCCCAACTTTTAATTTTTTATTTATTTAAATACTTTATACCAGGTATTTAAATTCCTCCTCGAACATAACTTTCCCGTTGTGGAACAAGGTATTATTAGAATTATAATATCAATGAGATCCACATGAGAAGATGCCAACAGCGTCTAGTGTCAAAATTTCAATTTAAAAGCAACTCACGATCAGTGAGTCCCATAGTCTCACGCCTCAGCAGCGATCAAGTACTAAATATAAAAATAAGTAGCTAAACCATAATGAATGGGGATAGTTTCCACAATTTTAAAAAATTATTTTGCTTTTTATTATATGATACGGTTAGGAAAATTGGTAGAAAAAACAACATTTTATATCAAAATAAAATTCTATGCTTTTTTTATTGTTTATTGGACTTGGACAAAGCTGCCATGGCCTTTTTCACCCAGCTAGCGTAAGTGCCCATGTTGAGGAACCCGTTGGGAATGGAAAATTCACAAAGTCGGAAAATCTGAATTCCGCAGAGTACTTGTTTATCCTCCTCCTCCCCTCCTTCCCCTTGGCATATGAGCCCCCCTCCCAACTCCCGGTCGCAGGTGGATCCGCCCGAATAAGTTTCCACCGCACAGGCCACATCCTCCTCCTCCAACTTGCTCTTCACTCCCAACCTGGACAGCCGACTGAGTCGCTCTTGGCAGCTCTTTTGGGGCACAAATCTAAACTCCCGGGATCTCAGCCTCGAGCCGTATCTCTGATCCCTGGGGAACGACAGCTCGGACGCTAGTCCACTCGGAGTGGATCCCGGGCTGGGCAACTTTGGAAGGAGAGCTTCGTCCACGTCTGCCACCTCCTCCTTGAGCAGCACGACTGCCAAATCCTTGCGGTGGTAATCGTCAGAAATCATTATCCTCGAAAACTTCCTTTCCGCGTTATACTGCTCCTCTTTTGACACCGGAGGACCGGCTCTCTCAAACCCGGGATGCGCAACAGCCCTCCGGATGGCCAACACTGTTCCATTTGGGTTTTTCAAATCTCGGTCTCCATGGGTGAGCTGAAGGCCGGGATGGTAGGCCACTTTTTTACCCGATCTTGGATCCACCTGGAAAATGCAGTGGGCTGCGGTGAGAACCACGTTCTTCCTGATGAGGGTACCCCCACAGGGGCGGCTGCTGTCCGAGGTGATGTGCACCTGGTGGGAGACTTTGTCCGCAGGAAGGTCCTCATCCCCGTACAGCTTGTACCGGAACAGCGTGTCTGGATCCTGAATTCCCGCCTCCTTCCTCAACAACTCCCAATTCCTCCGAAAGTACTCCACCTCCGCGTACACGCTCGGCCGACACCACTCCTCCGTTCCAAACTTGGAGCAGTTCTTGTTGTCACTCCCGAAGGAGGTGATCCCGCAGAGGACGGCGTAGCCGTCTGGGCCCCGGCATATCGCCGGTCCGCCAGAATCACCATGCCCCGCCGTTACACCAAATTCCCCCTTGTAGATCCCACCCACGCACAAAAACTGAGCTTGGTAGGAGCCCCTCCGTCTATGGACGCCAACTGTCTCCCGCTCGTAATCGTACCCGAAGCAGTCCTGATCCGAGTGAATCCTCACATTTGCCTTTTGGAGGTGGGGTGAGGTCTGGAGCGTGTCGGTGGTTCCCCACCCGGCAATCACGGCGGTGGGGGCGTATCTCTCCGGGACGAATCCCTCTGGGGCGAGCTCCAACGCCTTGACATTATCGCTGAACCTGATCCCCTCCGCCCCCTTGATCCTCAGCAGTGCAATGTCGTTGTAAGTGATCCCGAAGTCGCCCTTTGGAAACTCGGACGCGCCGCGCAGCTTGCTGTAGTTGGCGTGGTAGAGAACGGCCTCCACCTTGTACTTGCTCCCTTCCGAGTCGAACCCGCCGTGACCGCCCAGGTTGGATCCGACCTGGATGGTGAACTGGCTCGGGGATTTGGGCTGACCCGTCTTCCCGTCGACCACGCAGTGGGCCGCCGTGAGGACATGGTTCCGGTTGTAAATCGTGCCTCCGCAGTTGCCGCATGATGAGCGCGTACAAGACTGGATCCCAACTTGGTGGGGAAACTCGCCCAACTCGGCGCCCATCATGGAGAGGAGCAGCCCCTCCGCCGAGTTGCGCAGACAGCATTGAGCCACAAAGCCGGACTCCCCCTTGGGACTGACGCAGTTGTCCCGAATGACCTCTTCGAAGGTGAGCAGAGTCCCGTTGCCCAGCTCCCTCTGGGGACAAAGGGAAGAAGAAGAAGAAGGGTCCGAGTCGGTTACGCAGGACGAGGTTTGGCAGGCATCGATCGTTTTCAATTTTGTGGCCTCTGCAAGAAAAAAAAGGGCGTTTCAATAAAATGAGAGTTTTTTTTTTGGCGTGGAAAACTTTTTTATACCTGCTTCACTCCCAGGCTTGCAGCACACTGCCCGAAAAATTCCACCCGAATTGGTGGAATCCCAGTAGAGGGTATTCCAACCGTGGTAGCTCTTCCCAGTGGCGCTCTCGCACTGGAACTTCCGCTTGGTCGAGACCGTGGTGCAATTGGAGGCTGAAGAGGCAGAGCCTATCCAAAGGCCAAAGAAGAAGAAGAGGGCAACATCAGTTGCCCAAAGGATTTGTATTGACTGCATAATAGCCAGCAGCACAGAGAGAGAGATGGTCTAGTTTCCCAGCAGAATAATCCAAGTGATGTGATCAACGTGGTGGATCCATCCTCCTACTTTTATATATGGGATTCTCCAGAGGATCATCTTGAAGAGGAATCCAAGCCAACCCTTGTCCAGATCCAGACTCATTGGAGTACAAAATCATAAGCAACGAATGATATGAACAATGGAGGAAAGAATAATAAAATGAAATTCTAATCTGATGCTAAATCCCGTTAGCAATGTAATAAGAGCAATAAGAAAAATAATGTAGAGAAAACAAAGCAATATGAGCCCCAGTAGATCCTCTTTGATCTCCTTCATGCAGGAAAGAAATGTTCGAAACTATAAATTTAAAAAAAAATCCACTTTTGTGATGACCATTTCATTTCAACTCTTTCCCTGTTTTCCACACAGCACTCAAAACAAGGAATCCTCGTATTTATGGAAAGCCAGATGGGCATCTATGCATGATGAGATGAGGGCAGACAAAAAAAGGTTTTTTGAAGTTTCGCTTGAGGTAGATTCTGAACATGAGAGTTAAATTTTGAGTGATTTGCCTAATTGAAATAATAATAATAATAACAATAATGTAAATTGCATGCCCATGTTGTTGTTCAGAGAGTGAGAGAGCTCCAATTTGTTTTGCACATTGTTCTCGCATAATGAATATGAGCGAGCGGAATGATGATGATGATGATGATGATGATGATGAGCCCTCATCCGTGACTTCCAACAAGCATAAAATCATCAAAGGAATACCACCAGATAGTCCACAGTCGTATTTGTACTGTATATACCACCAATCTACTACCCTACGTAAATACGTATTGTGTATCATCAATCATCACTCATCATCATCACATATGAAAAGAAAATACTTTGTTCTCCGTTTCTCATAAACAATGCCATAAAATTGCAAATAACAGCTAAATTTAATTTACTCCTTTAGAGAGGATTGAGTTTTATTTCTTACTTACTTTTTATTACTTACTTTATTATTTATTATTTAGTTTTTATTACTTTTTCAAACAGAAATATATAAGGAAATGTTCCTCGACTAAAAATATTGACTCATATGAGGTCCATATTATTGACTAACCATATATGCTCAATTTGTTTGCTTGTAAGTTTTTTACTAACTCACTTATTTACTAGCACACGTCCGTAATCCTCAGAGTTATCTTAAATCCACTAGATTGCCGCCGATGGAGCTTCCCATTGTTTACCATCGCCAGCGTCTAGCGAAAAATTTCAATTTAAAAATAAGTCAGCTACTCAGCTCCATAGTCTCACCACGCTTCAGCGACAAAGCAAGAAAATAGGTAACCACTCCATGATATATATGCCACCATATTATTTATTACACATTGTAAATTTTAGATTCATAGCGTGTATCTTGTCATTTACAAGAGGAAACGAGGAAAGGGAAAGAGGGATTCGCATATTAGGTATATAAGTACAAATTGTCACATACTAAGGGATTTTTTCACCTGGATACTAACAAAAATAAATTCCGTGCTAACCGCACCACAATATGAACACTAGGATCAGACGGAATTGCTTAGTTTGAAAGCATTGTATTATTATCCAAATCTTTACTTACATTTATTTGTATTTACAGGGAAAAAATTCGAAAAATATATAAAAATCTCCAACCAATTGACGAATGCGGTCTATTAAATTTTCTTTTAGAGCTTGCCTTCAATCGTGCCACTGAAATACGCCAAGTCAATGAATCCGTTGGGAATGGAAAACTCGCAAAGTCGGAAACTCTGAATGCCGCAGAGGATCTCTTCCCCACGGTCCCCTTTACAAATGAGCCCTCCTCCCAACTCCCGGTCGCAGGTGGAGCCGCCCGAGTACGTTTCCACGGCGCAGATCACCCCGTCGTCCAACTGGCTCTTCACGCCCAGTCTGGACAGCCGGCTTAGCCTCGACTGACAATTGTCCTTGGGCACGAATTTGAACTCCCGGGCTCGCAGCTTTCCACCGTATTTGGTCTCTCGAGGGAAGGACAGCTCGGTGGCGGGCCCGGTGGGGGTGTAGCTCCAGTCGGGCAGCTTTGGAAGGAGACTCTCGTCAATGTCGACGTCCTCCTCGAGGGTAAGGATGGCCAAGTCGTTCTTGTAAAAGGCGTCCGTCATGATAATGCGGGAAAAGTCCTTTTTCGGGTTGTACTGCGCCGAGATGTTCACCGGAGGTCCGGGTCGACTGGCATAGGCGTCCACATCCTTGACCCCAATCACCCTTCCGGAGTTTGGACGATTGATGTCGCGAATCCCAGTGGTGACTTTGATGTCATGCCTGAATGCTGGATTCCCGTCGGGCCCAAACCCGTACACGCACTGACCCGCAGTGAGCACCTTGTTCTTTCGGACCAGAGTGCCCCCACAGGGTCGAGAGGTGGGGGAGGTGATGTGCACCTGGTGGGTGTACTTGTTGGCCGGA
>JAANSN010005493.1:0-12325 GCA_036850665.1 Dicranocentrus wangi
TAGTATGTATATATATTTAGAGGGAAAGATGTGTAGCGTCGGTTGAGACGTAGAGTTGTGTCGATTGCTCACAAGAGCTCGTACGCATCCCGTTACACTATGAGCAGAATGTACGGACAGCTATGGTTAACCCTGCTCCTGAGGATGGATAAAAAACTGTAGTAAGTTTAGGGTTATATTTTTGGGAGTTTTGTTGTGAATATCCGTATTCACAAAACACGGTTTACCACGAGGGGATCATACCCCAGTGTAAAAATGAAGGTTAATTTTGATGTTAAGAATGAGGTTTAGCTAAACTGAGGATATCTTTGGTGGATTGTTTCTAAAAACAGCGTTGAGAATACGAGCCCTGAAATATCAGTGCTTCCATTACCAAGCAAAGTTTCCGAAACCCTGAATATTCATTGTTTCCATCACAATCAAACATGCTTGTGGACTGAATATTTAGGGCTTCCACTTTATTGGGTTATGCCAGCCTATAAATTAAATCTCAGGTCTTGGGACTGTGCCATCGAATTGAATTGAATTGAAAAACTTTATTAATGTGTTTTGAGGTATCAGTCGTTATTACATCTGTTTTTCATACCTTAACACAAATCAGTGATAATTAGTAGTATTATAACATTAAGTGTCCAATAATCACGCCAGTAGTAAACAGTAAAACCATATACTCTACTATGCGGTTCTAAGTTAAATAAATTTCTACACAAAATAATAAATTTTTGAAACGAGAACAAGGGATCTTTCTCACTCTCCTTAATTATAGATTTACAATATAAATTCCAAGTATAACCACCAGTCCATTTCAGGCTTTGCTCGTATAGGTCAGTTGTACGTTTAGGGAGTTTACGCCTATTTAAACTATCACTTTCACCACGATTAGGAAGAAAAAAATCTTTAAATAGGGTCGACCCACGTTTGCACCAAACAAACTTTAGCAGCGAGATGGTTTTTCTTTCGGAAAGTGTTAAAAAGTCTAGTCTCTCATAAATGCTATTTAATAAAACCTTTTTTCTATGTTTCGTCTTGGTGTTTTTCATAGCGTTGCAGTGATTAAAAGTTAGTAAAAAACGGTCAATTTTCCTTTGCAGCAACACTAATTTAGCATCACGAGTAGACCAAATAATTAAAACATAATCTATAATACTTGTCACATAAGCAAATAGGAATATCCTCAAAATTCTTTGATTTAACAGTCTTCTGATTGAGTATAATCTACTAAGAGCAGTGTTAACTTTTCTTTCTACATTTTCATAGTGAGAAACGAAGGACATGGTGCTGTCAAGAAATACTCCTAGATACTTAAATGAGCTTACCAGCTCAATTAGTTGAGACCCTAATTTTACCTCTCTCTCTCTCTCGTTTTGTCAAAGATTTACAACTTTTTAATACAATTAGCAGCTTAGCTGATTAAAAGGCAAATCAATTGTTTATTCAATCAACTGTTTAACCCAAAATTAGCGATCTCTGTTGTGTAACAGTGTAACGATTACTGGATTGTTCGATAGTTGACGAGACGAATTATTATAGACCTGAACAGCTCAAAAATTCACATAAAATCAGCTAATCTTAAGTGTACCACAATGTGTGTTTACAGCTTGTTAACAAATGTGCATGTTAGATCGAGTAAAAGAGATCAATCAACTTAATAATCATAAACTATAATATAGTTCTACATAAAAACGCAACTTTTCGTTGTTTGATCATTGCGTTGTCTGGCATGCATGTTTACACTTTACAGGCTAACCCTATCACTACGTCTGCGTGTTTGGAGTTTTTATGCCTCATACCCTATACATGTAAAAAACGCTGACATTGCATGTGAATAATTTTGCAAGGTGGATGCGCTCCGTTTTAGACAGGATCATATAGAAAATGTATCCGTTATCAACATATGTCTGACAAAATAGATAATTATCATAAATTTTACACGTCTTTAACGCACTTTCTCTAATCATTTCACATTAAGGGTACGGTCATGCAACTTGATATATGATAATTTGGGAAAAGAAATGAACGATTTAAAAGGTGTGTGAGAAAACAAGATTTTGGTAAACGGAAATGCTTTTTTAAAATGGGCAAATGTCATTTATTTGTAACTTTCCCTAAAACATTTACAGAGAATATAATATTTATAAAATTATTCTTAAAAAATATATAAAAACAACAACAATATTTTACTTAAATTATTTCTCTTCGAACTGATGATTTTCTATACAATTTTTATTTTAAAGTACAAACTTTTGGGCTCCACGGGTTCTTTGGCCCACGGCGATTTGTGAAATTCTACAGGTGGATTTGTCTTTGTTTTTGGGGTGGCTGTGCTAGAGACACTGTCCTTGCTCCCCACTTGTGCTCCTCCTCTGGAGTAGTTTATATTCAAAATTTCATTTGCACTGTTGCTGCCCACACTTCCGGGGGTGGAACTGTCGGCCGAGTCATCTTCTGCGGAGGTTGCAGCAATACTGGCAAAATGATGATTTTTAAGGTGACTCAGAATGTCGCTAATGCTCTGACCCAAATGCTTTTTACTAGTCTTTTCCTCCCCCTTTTCGGGAACTGTCTCGCTAAAAGCATCTTTGCCGAAGGATTTGCTTGGTTCCAAAACAAAGGGTTTTGGCAGGTCGCTCGTTAAATTGGCAAGAGCGAGCAGGAACAGTTCTGGGGAGATTTCTGTTGGAGTACTGGGTTTGGTCGAACCCATAAAAAACTTGGGCAACACTGATGAAAGACTGCTACGACCTTTGAGTGGAGGTGAAGGTCGCTGGGGTGGGGTCGGTCGGTGAGCTTTGGACGCGTGCTGGGACTCTGCAACCTCCATTGGTCCCATCCTCTGTGAAAATATACTGGGGAAAATGTTTAAGCTACTAGCTGGCGTTGGTGCTGTTGTAGTGGTGACAGCAGTTCCAAACGGGTTGGAAAATAGTTGCAGTGGAGCCTTCATCATTCTCGTCGTCACACCTGACAAGGGCTGCAAGGCAGAGGTAATCCCTGACAGTGGCTTCAACACGGAAATCCCTGACAAAGGTTTTAAGGCATTAGATATTCCCGGTATTCCTGAAAATCCGGATAATGGTTTTAGTCCATCCACAACGTGAATCTGCGAGAGTGGCTTGAGCGCATCTGATATACCTTGAAGGGGCTTCAGCGCATCAACAATGTGAATTTCTGACAAGGGCTTCAGTGCATCTTTCATTGGTTTTAGTGCATAATCTGCCATGGGTCTGAATGTGTCAGAGATGCCCTCAAAGGGCTTCAGGTAGTCGTGAAGTGGTGCAAAAATTGAAGCATCGGATGGATCAGGAGGGGGTTCTGTAGTTGTACTTGGAGGGGGTGTCGGTCTGTGCGTGATTGAGATTGGACTCGGGCGATTGAATATATACGGGAAGTTGAGCAGTTTGTCCACGTTGGATCTCAGCTGCAGGGATTTCAGAACGCTGCTCTCTGCATGCGTCTGTTTTGTCGGGGAATTCCTTAAAACGCCGATTATGCTCTGAAATGGATTGTTAGGTGGGCTTTTTGGAGCATAGTTTACATTGATTATGGAACTCACAGCTGACCTTAGGTCGGCAGGGTCAATATTCGGAATTAATGTAGGGTCCATGGGTCTGACAAATCCTCCGGGACGGGGAAATCGTTGAAATAGGTTGTTTACCGGATCAAGTTGGGTGGGTTTGGAGTAGTAAAACTGTGGCGGTGGCAGTAGCCCTTGCACTTGTTGTTGATGTTGCTGCTGCTGAATACCTAGCCCAGTTGGATTGTAGGATGGCATTTCAAACAGGGAATAGCTTTGGGAGGTGGGTGGCGGAGTAGAGGATGGACGGGAATTTTCAACACTTTGAAATACTAGAGGAAACTGTTGTTTTAGTTTTTCTGCGTCAAAGGATGTTTGGAAGGGGTGTGGAGTGGTGGGCTGCGTTACAACTGGCTTCTTTGGCTCAGGAGTAGGCTGATACTTCTGCTTTTGGTAATGGTTCTGCATGTGCTTGTTCACTTTGGCGAGCGTGTCGTGCCTAATTTCGGAAAGAATTTCGAGGCTCTTGAGCTTTCGGAGCTCTGCTGGGCTCAATGAAGGCTTGGTTGTGGGGGGTTTGGTGGGATATTCCGACTTTGGAGTGGGAGTCACCTTGTAGTTTGAATGTGGTGAGGAGGAAGAGGATAGGATAGGAAGTATTGCTGAAAGTGGGGAGTTCGCCTCTTTTGATTTTTGATTTGAGCTGGAAGACACCAGCTCGTAAGCGTAGTCAATCATTGGAAGTTTAATGGATAAAGAGTCCGACCGCTCTGTTGTGCTACTCCTTGTGTTCAACGACGGTTCCCTACTTGGCGCAACTGTCGTCGTCGTCGTGGGTCTTGGTGTTACCGTCGTCGTGGTAGAGTTTGATCGTGCTGTCGTGGTGGTAGGAGGTGGGGTGGTTGCTTTGCTCGTTGTACTTACAGGTTTGGATTTCGGGGTTGTGTTCACCGGCTTAGGTTTTGATGTCGTTTTTTCTTCCAACAGATACTCTTCCAATTCGTCTTGTGCCCCTCCAATCATTCCAAAAATGTCTTCTAGTGTCATATTATTAATTTTATTATTATTTTTACTTCCGACCGAGGTTTTCATTGACGTGCTGCTTTTAACAGAGGTCATCGTAGAGGTAATATTATCCAATTCGTCAATCATCCCTTGAATAAACTTCAACGAATCGTCAAAACTTTTTCCTGAAGGCACAATCGGAATCTTCAGACTGGAGCCCTTTCCTCCCGCTGACGGCACAATTGGAGTCTTCAGAGTCGAGCCCTTTCCTGATGACGATACAATCGGAATCTTCACGCTGGTGCTTCCCTTTGGGGTAGACACTTTCTTTGGCGGCGGTTTCGCCGTCGTCGAGCCACCTCCAAAATATTTTGTAAATAATCCTCCAAATTGTTTTTTCAACATTGGCCCAATATTTAACAACCCGGAAATGCTGGACAACGTATCATTGCCCAGTCCAAGGTCAAAACTGCCTGTATAATTATCATCTAATCCACCCAATCCCAGAGGATCATTCTCCGGAGAGCCACCCAACAGGGCAGCCAGACTTTCCACGTTTTGCGACAGCTTTTGCAAATCATCCAAGTTTAGCTTTTCCAGAGACGGTTCCACATTACTCTCAGCGGCTACGAACTTGAGAGTGTCGAGGAGAACCTTGGAGGCATCCAGATTCCCCTTAATTTTTGTCGCATTTGCTTTCAACTGGCCAAACACTGAGTTGCTCTCTTTGAGCACACCATCCTCAGCCAAGACACTGGCCGTGCCTTGCCACTGCTTCAAAACTAACTCTGCCCCTTTCTCGGCGATCATCATGACGGTGGCGGCAGTACTGCTGGTAACAATGGAAGGCATCACGGAAGCGTCCACAACACGCAGACTGTTCACCCCTTTAACCTGTAGCTTACTGTCAAGCACCGTTCCCATCGGGGCTGTGCCAGCCACATTCCCGAGGGAAATTGACATTGTTTTAACGTAGCACTCGAAATAAGCGTCGCTTCGATATCGGAACCTTTCACATCCTGGAAGGTAGTCGCGAGTGAAGCCAGCATGCATTTCGCGGAACGCAGTAGAGTTCTCCACAATTCGAAGCGCCTTTTTCACCCCGTCCACCATCACAACAACGTCATATACTTTGTCCATATAGTGCGGGTCAATGATCAGCGGGGCGTAGGGATTGCGGTTTAGCAGTTTCACAGTGCCAGTGCTTTTTGGGCGTCCTCCAGACACCACAATGGAAAAGGAGTCGACTCCCTTGGAATTCTCAAAGTATTTTTGGAGCAATGGCTTGCTGAGTTGGTAGGCGTGACTGAAGTCTTCATCAGCAGATTTGTGGTGAGCCAGACCGTACATGGTTAGCTGAAGGTCTGGCCAGTTGCGCCCGCTGTGGAGTTTTTCCAAGCCTGAACTGATTATGGCTGCAGCCTGGAATCCTGTGGAGGTGAGGGGCCCGTTGCCTCTCGCCAGAGCGAGGACGGAGCTGGCGCTAACATCCCGATCAGTGTTTAGCGATTTCCCTGGATCCACAAAGAATGGCCCTAGGAAAACTGAGAGGTGGTCTTGCAAATTTTGCCCAACTGGAACATCGGAAATTACTGGTATTCCAATGGAGTCTAGGTCTGCCTTTGGCCCGATGCCGGATAACATCAAGATTTTTGGAGTTTGTATTGCTCCTGCACTGATAATCACTTCCTTTTTGGAGTAGGCAACATGGGATTTCCCGTGACGGTCATATTCCACGCCGTAAGCGACGTTATTAAGACCCTTAATCAATACCTGGGTGTACAGATATGAATTGGACGTGAGAGAGAATTGAATTAAAAACAGTGCAAATGCAAATAACGTGCGAATTTGCTTACCTTATTAACATGGGCGTACTTGTGAATAACCAAGTTCCACCTGTCCTTGGCTCCTTTCAGGAAGGAATTATAGACGCTATCCCTGTACCCCTTCTTGGTAGGATATGTCAGGATGTCGCAACCTGATGCATAAAATTGTATCATATCATGAGTGAGACGACCTACCCATCACTAATAAGGAGCTTACCACCGATTTTTACCTTCAGTAAGAAGCCCATTCAAATCAGAATATACATATCCATTTTGTTGGGCAGCTTTGCAAAATGTATCGCCTAATCCAGTGTACGCAGGTTGTTGAACTTTCATGTCTCCAGAATCACCGTGAAATTCTAAGGGTAATTAGTAATTAGCGATTAGCGTGAACAAGACGAGCTATAATTTGTAGGAAATATGATAGTCTCCTTTATAAATCAGAATTGGCATTTCTAATAATAAACAGACCTGCAGACCATGGTCCGACGTATTGTTCCAAAGACTTGAAGTGCTTCAGTACTGAGCGATACGACCAGCTGGAGTCACCCAAGGTATCTGCCCAGCTATCATAATCTTTAGGATGGCCCCTTAGGTACATCATGTAATCCAAATTACTTGATCCTCCAAGGCCTCGTCCTTGAGAAATGCTGGCTCTCTGAAAAGCACACGGTATATCATATCTAATATGTGATCTTGTCAATGTCCATAACTAACAATTTTTTTTAAATCTTCACGATCGACTGGTAAACAAAGTATTTTTAACGCACAGATTGTTTCGTTCCACGGAACGCCTGTTCTTGCGGCATAGTGACATGTCTCCAGTCCAGTTGGGCATAGTTCAGTAAATAATTTGACAGCAAGGGCACTGCCTGAAAGGGATGAGGCTCTCCTCCAGCTTCCAACAGTAAAACTTTGTACTTTTCAGATAGCCTGTTTGCCAAAATGGAGCCCGCCGTTCCTGCGCCAACTGTAGAGTAATCCACGGAAATTCTATTAACTTGTCACAATCACCATTTGTCACTTTTAATTGCGCTGACAATTCCATACCTATAATGAAATCGAAAGTGTCCCCACTCTCGCCCCTATGTTTCTCCAAGAACACGTCCTTGGCACGATCCGCATTCTCCCACGAGGCTAAATACATGGACAGCGAGCCTAGAATCCCGAGCATAAACGTTCTCGTAAAAATGCTTGGCGTCCCATGACGCAAGCTCAGAGTAGCCGTACTGGACATTGTGAACAGACTTGGCTCACGGTGGCCATCCAACTGAGCCCAAATCCTGTAGCTCTACTCGTCTAGAAAGCAATAAAAATGATGAATTCGTGCTAAGACGGCAATTTCGACTTTTTTCTTTAGTGAAAAAATCCCCATTCAAAAATGCTAAAGACACACACACATTCACACACAATATTCAATCAATAAGGATTACAATAATGAGCAGGCATAATTACAAGTTTTGTTTGAAAACTTGTATACGAAAACTACTATGTGTTCACTTCATCACTTCCTTTCTAGCTGTGAGCTTTAGAAGACTAGTTTTTCACAGTAGAGTTGAGATGCGAGTGATGCGACCAGTTCAAAAGTCAAATTGAAAATGATGAAGCAATTTGCTATAATACGTTTAGCAATATAGATTTCAGGAAATGAATAAGAGCAAGAATGCGATCTATACACATTTTTTTCAAGTAGGAACCACCAGCGTACAAAAAAGACGTGCATAAAAACCATGTAGCGTGCATAGAATTACAGAGTCATGTTACATTTCAAGCACCAACAACTTTCATTCCTTGTTGCTGCCATTTGACTTTGTGTGATTTTTTTCAAGTAGGAACCACCAGCGTACAAAAAAGACGTGTGCATAAAAACCATGTAGCGTGCATAGAATTACAGAGTCATGTTACATTTCAAGCACCAACAACTTTCATTCCTTGTTGCTGCCATTTGACTTTGTGTGCTGTGTAGTGACAAAATAACAAATTGCGATTTTCAGTGTATCGAAAGCATCACCATCATCATAATCATCATCTACATAAAAGCGGAGTGAGCGTCTTCGTGCGAAAAGGTGATTTGGTGGTGGTACAATATTATGCACAATCATGGCTCCGTCATGATGAGCAGAAAAGGTTTCGTGAAATAGTGGACAGGCGAGTTTGCAAGAGTTTTTGATAGCTAAGGAGCAATATGATTGTTGTGCCTTTAAGAATATCAAACAAGTAATCAGGGAAGAGCTCTTCCGTGCTGTGCCTTTTTGGTGTGAAGTGTGAAGGGAAGTTTTCATGTCAAACAGTGGTCACTTTGCTGCTTTCAAATGAGCCAAATATGTATGTAAACAGCACAGGGTTTTTTGTCTGCATTTAAAAGTGCATTAAGCTCGCAATCAGTTATCCCCTCCCATCAAGGCAACTTGTCCCCTTGAGGCTGTTAACTAGCCTAATTGAGATGTATGAGGTTTTTAATATCAACAAAGCAAGGGTTGTTGTACGAATTTCAAAATCCTTTCTGGAAAAAAAAAATCCTTTCAGTTAATATGTAGGCTAGTTGGAAGGGTCAGGTTAGAAGGGTTTTGACATCTCAAACTTCAAACAAGCTATTAATCTACAAAATAAGCGAGTATCTCGACAGATCTTCTATATACTAATAGAACAGTGCTACTGTCAGAGAAGAATGCATATTTTTTTATTTAGCATGTTACAAGCCCATTAACATCAACCTAAAGAACAATTCGAATCTAGCCCCACCCTAGTAGCAACAAGTTCAAAGTAAGTTGTATACTTGTTCCTGGATATATTCTTCTACTACTTTAATGATGTCATTATGCAGTTGTATAAATGATATTGGCAAATGGCAAGCATATTGCTGATATAGATACCCTTGCTTGATTTGTTCGCAGTTCAGTGCAATGAAAACAACCTGATTCTATATGTACAACGATGACGGAGTGCACGGTGCATCGCCGATATAATAAAATAAAATAAGAGAACCATATCTCGTGTAATTAATATGTTTAGCTTTAGTTGCGCATTTACTGTGCCAGTGTTGTATTCAAAGTTAAATAAAAAATATAGAATGTATACGCACTGCTTGAAAAGTTTGCTCTCCTCCTCGTAGAGTAGAAAGTTGTGCGTCTTCATCCTTCCTTCCGCTGACTAGACTGCTGCAGCAGCGTCAGCGTCACAAGGAACAGTGTGTATAGTACGTAGGCATTGCATAACAAAACTGGCTCTTCTTGTAATTAATTCCTTTTTAGAATTCATTCATAAAAAATTATGCATTAACTACCATAAAATATTGCCCACTGTCAACGTGCATTCCGGATACGATGTTTTATTATGCGTATGCATGTAAAACAGTCACGTTCTTCGAATGTGACTATGCTGATTTTCTCTAGTGAGTAGTAGTAGTGAGTGTAATGCAGTAGTAGCCAAAATCTAAACAGCAACAGAACATGTTTAAGGACAGGGCCGGCAGGGGTGAACAGCACAGCCATAGCCCATCCATACCAGTTAACTATAATTTTGGATTATACAACAAAAAATGCAATTAGAAAACTTGAATGAGACATGTTGAATGAAAAATACGAGATTTGTATGCTGATGCCTATCGGATAAGTATGCCTATATGAATGAGAAGATTATACGGCGTGTACGGTGCGGCGGTCATTCATTCGCTACACTCATCATTTCTTGACAAGCTAATTGCGGTGGCGGGTGCAAGTAAACTAACTCGATTATGATTATAGTTTATGTTTTTCTTATGGACCTTTGTTTATTTATAAAAAAACATTTTCAAACCTTACATTATGTGCAGGGCAGCACCAAGACAAAAATTGTAGAAAAAACTAGGGAAAAAGTGAAATTCACCCTTAATTGCACAAACTAGATATGTTTGACAGGGCAAGGTTCCTTTTCAGCTGAAATAGACAAGCCGATAGCTTTTACAAGTGTCAAGCGTTTAATTTACGTTTTTACTACTCATCATTGTTGGTATTTGAACTCTGCCTTGTCCCAATGCTACTACGACCCACGCCAATCCCAAATCTGGACGCGAACGGGAAATTGTTGTAAGGATTAAGCTGGTTATAATTGGAGTAAGGGCTTAACAGCGCTTGCGCGTTGAAATAGGGGTTTCCCCCTCCTCCGATAATGGGATACTGCAAGTTTGTTGCTCCTCGTAGCAAAAGTGGGTTAATCCCTTGGGATATCCCCGCTCCCCCTAAAGCTCCTGCTCCAACATAAGGATTGTTGTAGAGTTGAGCTGCAGCCGCACTCTGACTGTAGATATCGGGGGAAGCAATCCCTGGAATGGTGGCACCCCCAAACAGCAGCGGATTCTGGTATGGGCTTAGCCCTCCAACGGCAGCGTTAACAAAGCTGTTCCCGTTCAAACCTTGACCTCCGCCTAGACCAAACTGGTAGGGCTGGTTGGAAAACAGGCCTCCACCCAAATTTGCAAGGTTTCCCGATCCAATTCCTGAATTTCCCGGATTTGCTCCGGTCAAAAGGGCCTGATTGTTGAGGAGGGCTTGCTGATTTTGCAGGAGGAGTTGGCTCGCGTACGGATTCACAGCGGCGGGGCTGATCGCCTGGGCGCTGCTGTCTGGATCGGAGATTCCTTGTAATACGTTTTGACGATCGGAGGAATCGGATTCAGACTGCAAACGGATTGTATTTTTTAAAATATTTAAATCATGTTAATAAATATTTCTTTGTGATTTTTTTGTAATTTACCAGTCGGTCATTGTCATCATTAGGTCTTCGCTTTTTTGCTTCAGACAAGTCCAACAAGGACAGCAACAAAATTCCCACAACGGCCACGTTTAATAACTAATGGAGAAAAACATTTTTTTTTAGAAAAACTTGAAGTTCTCTTGAAGAAAAAGTTTCTGGATGCACACTACTATTTTCGAATGCAATATTCTTCAGATTTACACTTACCATGATGAACCTCATTTTCGACACTTTTGTTCTGAACCACTTACAGTCCTGCACAAACGCTAAATTGAAACTGGCAAATGGTCTCCACATCCGTGCACCATATTACCTCAAGAAAACCAGGATTTACTAACGACATACGGGGTGGCAGCTTTGTTTTAAGCCCAAATTAGCCTCAGGATGTACACAACGTACGTGCCGGAATTTGTATGCATTGGAGATGACGAAACAGAAAAAAACGTGGAATTATGACGGAGTCTTGTCATGACACATGTGAAACTCGTGAAATTGTCTTTGTGTAAAAAAAACTGAGCCTTTGACCTCATTTCATTTGAGAGTACGACGGAAAAAGTAGCAGATCTTGTGGGGTTTGTACTTTGTGTGTACAAGAAAAAAAACGCAAGTTATTACTCGAGCAAATAGGTATGTGATGTCAATCTACATATTCCACGTTATTAGAATTTACCATTTTCCTTCCTTTTTTCAGAATGCAGTTTCTGTTTGTTTTGTATATGTACTTGTGATGGGAATACAAATTAGGGGATTAGCACGTGAATCGCACTTTTTAATTGTTCAAAACGTGGTTTTATTGTGCGCTAACTTGTAATTATGAGAGCGATTAATATCTTTTGTAGAATGAGTCAAGCTTAGCGCTTAGCCCTAATATTTTGCTGCAGTTTACCTCGAAACATAATTTTCCACAGATTCTCAAAGATTCAAATCCCTTCAGATTAAATAACGTACGTAGGTCTTTCTTAAGAAGTGAAATGTGATGGTGAACAAACGAAAGTTTTTTTTGTCGGTGTGGGATGAATATGTATTGCCCTTATTTTATGAAATGAAAATGATTTTAACAGAAAAACGTGGCTTTTGTGTGCATCGCAAACCCAAGATGCTTCTGATGTAAGGCTGACGTTTTGCGTATAAGGAGAATAAGAAGTTCCCTGTTTGTCAGCAAAATATAACGAGTCTACTCAAAGACGACGTGCAGCATAACAATGGAGGCTGAGCAATAGAATAAAATTCTGAGAAATATATACGATTA
>JAANSN010005494.1:0-12325 GCA_036850665.1 Dicranocentrus wangi
GCCACTGGAAATGTAGGATTGTATTTGTGAGGAAGCTATTTAAACCAAACACATTTCATGTTGAGCCCGGCCGATATGCACATTATTCCCATATTCATACTCATTTACCGACCCACATCATTTTAATCAATGTGTGGTTTGCTCTTGTTTTCTGCTCCCTGCCCGCAACCTTGAACGAAAGTGGACAAAATGAAAATGTCTAAATGTTAGTGTGTCAATTGACTCAGATTATCAACAAGATCATCTTCACGTACATCATGGAGCCGGATAATACACCAAATCCGAAATGTACTTGTTAAATTATTATTAGGCATTGCGTCCAAATTACCTAAGCTAATAAGTTAGTAGTCAGAACATTGATTAGGGACCACGAACAAGTGAGCAAGTGAAAACCATATCTACAATATGTGCAATTATTGGAACAAATAAATTTGCATAACCAATGCACACTACGGAGCCAAGCAAATCTAACGACTGACTGCACTAGACTAGTCCTCCCTCAACAAAGTAGGCAAAGGTTTCTCGGATTCACATCTACATATTATATTTACGTTTACACATGAAATCATAAAACTCAAGAATGAAAGATACATAAAAATTACGTTTTCTCAATTCGCCTTTAATACTGCACGCACATGTTGAAAATTTCCCGTACACATCCCAAAATCCCAATACATCACATCCCTCCCTTCATCCTTTTCACACTAACACCACTCCCACGAACCCAATCCAATATTATGTAGTCTCACATTGTTTTTACTTAATTGGTCCGAATCACATTCCGCCTCCGACAGACTTACTGAATACAGTTAGACATATGAATCAAACGGATGAGATGAGAAGCAAAAAAAGACTCAACTTTGACAGCATATTGCAATCGAGTCCTGCTGATAAAAATCGTATATAATATATTTTAATGAAGTATCCATATCATTATTATTATTCATGCTCATGCCAACATATATATGTATATGCCCAGCCTATTAATATCGCTAATATAATATCCCACTGCCATTGCCACAACTCTTCCATCCTTGTAGCAAAAATCCAGTTACACCATATGCATGAAATTTTTGTTGTTCATTTTGCATTCATGCAAAAAGAGCGAGAGAGAGACGCACCAGCAAGAGAACAATGCAAAGCATCAAGATGATCAGTCTAACTAAAGGAAGCAACAACAACGAGTCGACGAGTGTCTGGTAAATATGCGGATAAATGAAAGAGTGCACCCCGTCTCTCTCCTCTCTCTGCTCCGCTTCATTTTCATTCTAGCTCAAAAAAACTCGCTTTATACACATTATTATTTCAGTTTCAGTCCTTAAATACTCATCAACATCATTCACCACGGTTCCTTTTAATCCTTCACGTTACGTTCCTTCTCTAACTTTAAACATATATACAGAGAAAAAAGCTGTGATGCTTTTTGAGAGAACACAAGTTTGCTGGTTGGGTTTTTGTGTCTTCTCTCCTCTCCTCTCTTGTGTGTTATGTTATGTTATGTATGTGTTATATGATACGTCCATCCAACTCGTCCAAAGAGTCCAAAAGAGTTGTTTCAAAATATGCTTGAATGTCTTTAGAGGAGAAGAATACTTACATTTTGTGTGTGTGTGAGTGTGAGTGAGTTGAGTTGCTCTTGTTGGTACGCATTTAATACAGGATCTCCTCTCCTCCTCGCTCCTGTACGGCATGAAATGATATAGAAAATCCTGAATAGCGTATTTAATACATATCTGCTGTACAAGTAAAGTAAAGTATTTTTTCTACAAGTTGTAGCAGCTCAGCTCTCAGCTCACAATCATCCACCACCACCACCAGCACTTCACCACCGTCGTGTGCATATGCACAATATACTGTACTCTGCTAAAAAGAGGAAAAACTTGTGTCGTGTGTGTAAGTAAGTAAGTAAGTATTATATACTGTTTATGTATAAAAGGTGATAGCTTTAGTCAACACAGCAGATGGTATGGTGGTGTGTGTGTGTGTGTGTGTGTAGATGTAGAGTTTTAGTTGGATGGAGCGTAAAATGTTAGCCGACTTTCCCACCTCTCTGGAGAGTGGATTCCCCTACAGCTTCACAATCTTCTCTCTCTCTCTATTTACTTGCAATAATAATAGTTCCCGTCCACGCCAACTTTTCTTCTTTTTCCCTACTTCAAAGTGATTTTAACATTCTTTCATCCCTAAAAACATTGTGTGTGGGGGACTCTTCTCGTCCGACCGACGGAATACGGAATAATATAGTTTTGATTGAGGTAAACTAACTATATAGCTTGTGGGGGGGGTGCCCTTGATTACGCACTTTGATCATTACACGGAAGGTTTGTTGTTTCTAACTGGGTTTTGGAGAAAAAAAAATGTGATAGGATTTGGTGGCATTTTTTTTCACATTAGGATAGGAAGTACCTTACGTTCAGCTGGTGCTGCTGTTTGTTGCGTTTTGTTGATTGATTGATGATATGCAGTCGTAGTTGGTTGGAGGTGTTTAGGATTGAAAGTTGATGGACAAGGTTGGAGGGTAGAGTGGGGAGGGAGAATCCTTGAGTGGGAGGAAATAAATTTGACCGAGTTTGGGGTGGTCAGTGTGGTGAGTTAGCGATAAGGGCTAAGGTTCACAGATGGTTTTGTTCATCATGAAGGTCACAGGTCGATGATTGATCGGCGATAATTGATGTGGGTTGGATGGAGATGGGAAGTCGTATGGTTGGAGCTAGTCTAGTGTTCGGAAGTTGATGGGAGGAATTTGATACATTTGTCTTAAATCTTATGTTTTATTTTGGGTTGTGTTGTGTTTTTCAGTGAACTGGACGCCAGAGGATAGAGGAAACTACCCCGTGACTTTTGTGATAAGGAAGTTGACTTTCAAACTGGTATCGGAACCCGGAATCCCACTTTCAATTTAGCCATTCAAAATGGCGACCGTACAAGGGGGGATAGTGAAGAATCTACTCATCAAAGATTCAAGCGGTAAGTACATGCCATTGGTGACTGGGTCACACTTTCTCATTGATGTGTGCTTGGAGGGTTGAGAGTTGACTGATGCGCGACCACTACCGTAACTGTTGAGGCATCTTTTATGAAGGGGCATTACTTTGAGGAACTCTTCGTTAGACTTATAAGCTTTCTGTAATCTGGCTAACAGGTAACACTCAGATGATTGAAGTTGTACAAACCGCACCTGGCAAGTTTGTAACAGCTAGTGGACATTCCATCAAAACGGCTACGACGCCTGGTGCAGGCGGTGTTAAAACAATTATTCGTGCTGCACCTTCGAATGTAACTTTACAGGTATGTTTGACCATGATTGATTTGGTACTTCGTCAAGTACTAAATTCATGTTCTTGGAAAGCGTAGAGCTAATAGAATAACTATTTTACTGTTTGCGAAATACAGGCTCAGCAACCGCAACAGATTTTAGTGGCGACTCCAGGGACAGGAAATGTTACTCAAGCCACACAGATCATTCGTACTTCCACCGTGGGTACCGCTCCAACTACAATTATTAAAGGCACGCAAGGTAGTTATCACTTTGACCGAGAAGTACTGAATTTGTACTGCCTCTAATTAGCAGAAACTTCATACTAATTATAAAAGTTTTTGTACAGGTTTGACAGGGCGTCAAGTTTTGGCGTTTCCGGTGCAGACACAAGGTGGCCTAACATCTGCAACAGTTTTAAAAGCGGCGAATATCAAGACGGAAGTTTCTTCGCCAACAACTACTATAATTCAGCAGCGCACTGGTGCGCCAGTAATGGTTGGAAACTCGCCTGTTGTGGTAAGCACTAATATAAGTAAACACTGTTGATGATTATGTAGAAAGATAGTTCTTGTTTTTATTTGCTTTACAATCTTTCTTGTGTGCTTTTGTCACAGCAATTGATTCAAGCTGGAAATCAGCGTTTATTGTTGACCCAGACGCCAAGTGGACAGTTTGTAACGGCTGCATCACTTGGTCAGCCTCAAACAATTGGCCAGCAACTAACAACAATTGTTGCAGCAGACTCAAATGCTCCTGGTGGGTCCCAACAGACTATTACTGCCAATTTAGGACCAACCCTTAACTTATCAAAGCAGAACTTTATTTCGCCAATTTTGGATCATACTGGAGCCCGGAAACGCGTGGACTTTCCATCAGATGTTTCTTATGAAAGTAAACGTAGAAAAGCTGAAAAAGGAGGCAAGGGTTTACGTCACTTCAGTATGAAAGTTTGTGAGAAAGTCAGAACCAAAGTAAGTAGTATATCATTAAGTGAAATTAGTTCATATTGTTGGGGGAATGTTAAGTATGCTATAAGCTTATTACCTTCCAATTCTATAGCTTAAAAGTAAAAGGGTGTATAATTTTTATAGGGCATTACGACATACAATGAAGTTGCTGATGAATTAGTACAAGAATTCGCCTCGCCTAATGTTGGAATGAGTTCAATAGAACAACAGTTTGATCAGAAAAACATCAGAAGACGTGTTTACGACGCACTTAATGTTCTTATGGCCATGAATATCATTTCAAAAGAGAAGAAAGAAATTAAGTGGTTAGGCTTACCTACAAATTCCATGCAAGAATGTACAACATTAGAGAAAGACCGTCAAAAGCGCATTGAACGACTCAAAACCAAAACTCAGCAGCTTCACGACCTAATCATTCAGGTTTGTTGATCCTCTCATTGTCGTTTTTTAATACTTTTACCTTTAGTAAAATGCAAGTAATAAATTTTTCTTTTGGTTACATTTGCAGCAAGTTGCATTTAAGTGTTTAGTGGAGAAAAACAAAGAACGTGAAAAGGAATATGGTCCACCTGCTCCACATGGTTCCATCCATTTGCCGTTTTTGATAGTCAATACTGCTAAAAATACAGTTATTGATTGTTCCATCTCGAATGATAAGTATGTACCAGACTACTTGAGCTGAAGCTGAGTCACAATCTGATTTATTGAAAGCTATCACTTAACTGTTTGATTTAATATTGCAGAATGGAATACTTGTTCAATTTCGACGGAACGTTTGAAATACATGATGACATAGAAGTGCTTAAGCGTATGGGATTAGCTTTAGGTCTGGATAGAAATGAATGCACAGACGAGGATATTGCTAAAGCGAAGCGGGTTCTCCCAAAAGCGTTAGAAATGTACATTGATCAGATAGGTCGCCGAGATGCTGACTGGCGTGCCGAATTTGGGGATTTAGATATGGAAGAAACTTATTACCAAGAAGGTGAACCCGCGGATGACAATGTAGAAAACGTCTGCTACGAAGTTTCAGGAGCATCTGCATTGAGTCTTTCTGGTTTGAGTACCACTGGAGATTTGACTGGGATATCAATGTCTGTTGAAGACCTTGAAATGCATGCTGCACTCGAAAGCTTACATAATCAGTCAGGTCAAGTAATGGGAGCAAATGACACTCAAGAAGACGACGGGGATGAAGATGGTTACGGCGATGACGACGATGATGGGTTGGGGGATTAAAAATAATTGTTAATCACGACAAAATCTGGACAAGAATACGGTTTGTTTTTTGGAGGGATATGAGTGTAAACGAGTAGGGTCTCACGCCTTATTTCGTTAGAGAAATATTACAAAGTTTTAACAGGAAACGGTTTGTTATTATTATGAGTTGACTTCCGTAAAATGTTTACTGTCGGTAAGTGTCAGTAACAAATTAACTGGGCATTGGTGAATTACAATATACCGTACCTTGTTTCTATAAAAGCAGACTAGATTCATATTCGGATGTTTTATATTCATACATTGTATCATATAAGAGGTCGCGTAAAATTTAAAATATCATTTTTGATCTGTAAAATAATTTTAATAGAGGCATTCATCCTACTAGAGACTAGTATATAGTATAATCTGTTTAGGGTAGGATGTATGCATTATTATTATTAAAAGTTGCTTTTATGATGGCATTGTAGATTTGCGATATTATAATAGGTTGTAGAATTAGGAATTTAGCATATAGAAAAAAAACAGTTTATTTAAAATTTAAGATACGCGAATCCTCAAAACTCGACAAAAATGCACCTGCTCACGAAGTTTGTGTTGAGGATTTGCAATATATATATATATATATGTCTAAAAACAACAAAAAATGATTAAATATTGTGTAACATTTAGTCAAAGGTGACAATGACATGAATGGTGAGTAGGTAAGTGCATTAAACAGAAGCTAATAAATTTACCATTACCTCTATTATTGCATGAGTTTGTAAGTAAATTTCAGAAATGTTTTGTTGTATAAAGTAATAAATCATTGTTATTAAAATAGTTGAATATGATGATAAAGATCTATAATAAAAAGCATCTAAACCTTGCAATTGAATATATTTAAAAAACAGTTAATTGTACATGTACAAAATATGTGATGATGAAAACTGATTCATTGAATAAATGGTTGCCTGACTGATACTGGTTGATCACTCATATTCATATACAAACGGCAAACCAATTCCGCGAATACACTATCAATACACTTCAAAACATGGCTGCTAAAACTCAGTTGGTGGAATCGGTTTGCAGCGGATTTAGTTACACTCGAGACTGAGACTAGACCACCGGTAGAAAGAAACCTTAATTCCTCCATACTTGAGACCCATGTCCACTTTCCATATCATATCATCAGTGAGAGATGGTTTAGTAAATTGCTACAAATTTCCCTTCCGTGACCAGAAAATTATGGTACTGTTATTTAGGTACGTTCAAATTAGTAAGTTGGTGGCTATATGGATGAAAATGATTAGTATGAGAGTGGCGGAAACGTGCTAATTTTATCCGTTAGAAAAAATGGTTTTGTGGGTTTTGCGTATTAACTATTGTGGTGTTGTGTGTGTATGAACGCTTGTGAGCGTGAACATGGATAGCAGCCCTCCCAGGAATTTAAACCTACCTATCTATATTAGTATGGGAATCAATGTACCTCCTGTAGGTGCATTATTACTAGTTATGTATCAGGTATTTCTTGATTTGATGGGAAAGAAATGTCCAGAGTTCAGTTGGTCTTGGTCAAAATTAAGAAGTTTCGGGTACTGTTTCCGAATTCCCTTGGGAAATATTGCTCAATTGAACTCAAAATGTGTACTATTATTCTACTCCCATTGTTTGATCAACTCCTGCTTTAGTCGATGGTTAACCATAATTAAGCATATTTTGACGCTGACGCTACTAACGCTAACGCCAGCGGAGCAACTCGTTAGTGACCGACATATTATGCAAAAGGATAAGTATGGTTATTTTAGGAAATTATGACGTTTACACTTTTGTTATAATAAATATAATTATATATAGTAAATATTTTATTCTCATCGCCTTGTAAAGAATTTCCTGTAGTGACGGTTGGTAGTTGGTACTACACTTCGATGGTGGATGATAGACGTAACAATTCTAGTGTTATTTCAAGTAACGCAAAATATTTCTACCTTTTTGTGTTTTGAAACATTTAGCCTTTTCTACTTTTAGGAAAGGGAAAAGCTGTTTTCTAGATTTCTAGCAGAGCAGAAAGTTTGTGCATGCAATCAACGCTTGCGTTGCGTTCTTTGTTATATGGCTAAACTTTAAGCGTTTTTGCATGCAATGTGCTTCCGTATTATGAGGATATAATAGTCACACAAATACACTTAAATAATAACGCTGATTTAACTGATTATGATATTCATGCAAATGCAAATCGTCTTTTGCCGTGTTGTATGCATGCATCAGGGGGGACATGGACGTGATAAACATGCTATAATTTATACAAGCGTAAATTTGCTGGTTATCTAGCATGTTTTTAAGAAATCGTTATAAAAAATCCGAAAAGTTTATTATAACAAAATTAAAACACTCTCCCACAACCGAACTTCCTTCATGCTACGGCAATTTCAATTTCATAGAAATTAGAAAAGCGAGGAAGCATCCGACACTCGGACTTCACTCGTTTTGTCTTTGTTTTAGCGTTATATGCACAAAAAATGTTTGTGTAGTAAGTAGTACTGCATCAACAACATCTCTCTCCTTTTCCTTCCATCATCATTGCATCGATGGCGATGATATATATATTGCTATTCGTCCAATCCATTCAAGGTTTCAAGATAATTTTTGAGTGCAAGTAAGTGGAGTGGACCCACGATATCCACACACTACGGAGCGGAGGACACAGCCAAAACCAAGATTACCCAACAACAACGCCAAGCCAAGTAATAAAGGGCTGTGCAGCATTCAGTTCAGATTCAGAATATGAGAGTCTTATGATGAGTTCTTGTGTTATGGTTGTCCAAATGGCTATAAAGGTACTTCAGTCTTCAGTACTTATGAACGGAGATATTACATGCATCATACAGATGTTACATTTTGCCATTGCATGTTGCCTTGTTGTGCAATAGCAAGTGTGCGAACGAAGCGGACTAAAGCATATTAAGGAGAAGGATTGCGTTGCGAGTAGTCGAGTGAAGGAGAAAAATCTCTCGTGCACGACGTGTGTTCAACTTGCTACTAAATATCTTAAGAAAGAAGAAAGACAAGAAGAGAAGACAGCACACTGACAGCAGCAGCAAGCAGGTAGGTACAAAAAGCAATTGCCTGTCCTGTCATTATTGCATTAGTCGCAAATCTTTTTGTCTTTTTTTTAATTTTCAACTCATGTTTGTAACATTTCTAGAGGGAAAGTTCACATGAAGGTGCTTACTGTGAAGTGAAACCCAAGAAAGTACTTTTTAGTTCACTCACTCACATCACGCGTAATTACACAGGGAGTGGAGGCTGGAGCACCTAGAAATGGCTGCAGCTGCAGTGTCCCCAAATCAGAATGGTGGTGGGAAGATAAGTCTAAACACGAGCTTGGAAAAAGTTGGTGAATTACTGAAGACAGTTTTGGGCCTGTTTGCGCTCCCTATAGCACTCCCCATCATTTTCCTTCAAGAATGCCTTGCTTGGTTCCGGCAACGCACAGGACTTGCAAACAGGAGTTTGGAAGGGAAAGTATGTTTTCGCTAGTATACCTACCACCTATTTGCATCGTGTTACATTCATTGTACTCCCGTGGGAAAAATTATCTTGACTGCTCACATCAGATCAGAGTGTGACGATGTCCTTGGTTGTACTTTCAGGTTGTACTCATCACAGGGGCAAGCGCCGGCATAGGAGAAAGTTTGGCAAAGTACTTTTACCAAGCGGGTTGCAGACTCATCCTCGCCTCGAGGAGAAAGAGTGAGTTGGAGAGAGCTCGTGACACGTTAGTTAGAATGCAAACGGTAATCACAAAATAATAATAAGTACTAAATCAATAAAAATATCTTGAAGTCGTAAAAATGGTTGATTGAGGCATGAGACAATGTTGTTGTATTTTTCTGTCTTCATAGCGTGGAAAGGTGTACGTGCCTGCGGTACTCGAATTAGACTTGGCAGACTTGCAATCTATACCGTCGAAAGCTCACGCAGCAATGGCCATTTATGATTCTGTGGATATCCTGGTCAACAACGCAGGGATTTTTAACCGAGGATCTGTATTGGACACAATCATGGAAGTAGATCAACAAGTGATGAATGTGAATTACTTTGGCACATTGGCGTTGACTAAAGGTTTGAGTTTTCCGAGACCGTACAGTAGTAATATCATATTTAATTTTTGTTATCTGACGATTCCAATGTAACTCTTTTTTTTAGAAATTGGAAAACACATGCTGGATAAAAAATCAGGCCATATTGTGTTCATGAGTAGCCTTCTGGGCAAATTCTCAGTGCCGAATAGGTAAGATTGGTTTCCCTTCCTCAAACTTGTCAAAAGTGGATTTAGTGATAAATATATGGCGACTTTTTAACCACGATTTTTTAAAATTATTGTTAAAACCTTGTAGTGCAGCGTACTCTGCATCAAAGCACGCACTTCAAGCACTGGCGGACAGTCTAAGGGCAGAGGTCGCAGCTTCAGGAATCAAAGTTACTCTAATTAGCCCGAGCTTCGTAAACACTGATATAACTCGCAATGCTCTAACTGCAAGCGGTGAGAAGTACGGAATGGTGACAAAAGACATTTCCTCGGGTTATTCCGCCGAGTACGTTGCAGAACGAACATTCAAAGCCGTGGTGAATGAAGAATCAGACGTGATGATTGCACCTGTAACTCACAAAGCGACTGTATACCTACGTAGTTTTATGCCATTCGTGTTCTTTTTAGTTATGAAGTTTTATGCCCGACGGTTTCGTAAAGACCAATAATAGGATTAAGAAGCATTAATTAAGATTACCACATGCTTAATTGCGGGGCTTCAAATAACATTTTGTACTAGCAGAATATCCAGGGTGAAACGAATCTTTCTTTTGAACCACTTGGTTAACATGAATAAGCAATGCAATATGTATGTAATTCCATGCTATTTCAGCCACGCATGTAGACTTAAAAGGATTTAGAGTCACCCTGTAGATTTATAGTTTAATTGATAGTTGATAGTTTTGATTACAGTTAAGGAGTGGGACGTGGGACATATTTTGGTATAGGGTTTGCGCAGTGCGCTGGATTTGTATGGTAAAATATTTTATTGTACGATTCCGAGTTTTATGTCAATGCTTTAACGATACCAGGTAAAAACCAAAGATTTATACAGTGATAGTGTCACATCCACAATCCACACCAGACACGCAGAAGTTACTTTTAGAGTTAATATCGGATCCATAGAGTAATTTATACTTATAGTAGCTAACTCTATCATCTCGTGCTTATCGGGTGCACTGGTTTGTTGTGAGTAAATGATGCATTACCTAGTTATGATTTATGATCAGTGAATCTTGGCCTTTTGACTTTTAAAACTTAATAAAATGACAATTTCGTTGGCTAATTGTAAACGTAGTCTTAGCTTGTAGACCATAAGATACATAACTTTTAAATCTCCATTAGTGTTATATCATCAACTCTGTACCTACCATGCATGGCATACTATTTTTTTCACAATAAAATGCAATATATTTCTCACAATTAAAGATTTAAAATTGTATTGCTGGCACATTTAATACATATACGAATTTACAGTGAAGTATGCGATTCAGTAACTCACCACTCCACATCCGCATGTATGTGCAAATTGAAGTAACCTTGATTTTCACACAAGACAACATGATATGAGCTGCATTTTTTATCATACCTATACTAGATCAGATCACAATGTCACAACGTACCTAACCTAACTTCCGTTACGTTGTCTTGTGTCTGCTGTAAACGGAGAACAATCTAATAAGCAATCAATCAAAATTATAAACCAGTCTGAACATTTACCATTATTTCAACGCGGTCAGTCATCTCATCTAGATATACGAACGGCATTTTATACGACGACATGCGGCATTTTTCAGTTTGCTTTCACTTCTCGTCTATAGCCAGAGTCTGTTATCTGACTTGGCTGCCATCCAGCCAACTGCCAGAACATGGTCGCATCGCATCACCTAACCTAGTATTTTTGATAAACGATATTATTATTGATATGATAACCATATTGTACTTAATTAAGATGACGGGTGTGAGAAACCAATCGATCATGTTATGCGATCGTGATTGATCCTTCCTATGCAAAATGTAATTCAGATTTAAAATTAACCGACATGATAAAATTCTCTTCATCTTAGAACATAATAATTGTACTAATATATGAAATGCAAAAATTCAATATGGTTATGCAATAGGGTAATAGGGTTTAGATTTAGATGCAAAACACACTGATTACTACTGGTTAAAATACACATATTCATCCCTTTTGCCCTGGCTGAGCACAATGTAATCGTTACAAGTTTTAACATATTATTATTACGTACGGACTACGGACGGTGTATTTAATTTAATGTACTTACGATTATTAGCGGTACATGCGGTACACATTTCATGTCATCTTCACAAAAAACGCATCTTTTTTATGCCTAGAACAGACAGACAATATTATATAACACGCCGACCCAGCAATCGAGATGATGCGTCTTTCACCCCACTTCCCTTAACGGAGGCAAAAATCAAGCAATGCCAGATATGATATCTATACTACAGAATAGGTTGTTGTACTTTTTTAAATGATATGATATGCATAATATTTCGCTATTGGATTTTGTGTGGTCTATTCACTATTGTGCGTGTCCCCGGCCGTGTATGTAGTATGTACCAAGTTAGGTATAAGAAGTTCACTCCATATTCCATATACATACTCTCCTTTCATCATTCCACTATTTTTCCTCCAAGCAAAGTCCAAGATATCGTATCTACTCTAGATTTTAGCGTTTGTGTGTGTTTGGTCCTAAGTAGCCGCCTTGCGCGAAATGAGTGAACTGAGTGAAGCGTGTGGCGTTTTGTGAACTTAGTGCAGGAGGTGGATTGGTA
>JAANSN010005495.1:0-12325 GCA_036850665.1 Dicranocentrus wangi
GACGTCTTATGTATGACGCCATTATATGTAGACGTCTTACATATGTCTTATAGTCCATTCAGCTACGTTATTTCCATCATGTTACACATGACTAGTTTATTATTAGTAAATAAGTAAAGCTAAATTGCATTGGACGTGCATTGCTTCACTTCACTTTGGACCTTCGCTGATGATAGCCAAAGTAGACATTTGATTGAAGCTAATAGGCTTGACTTGCTTTACGGAGGAAAAACACTTGAGAATGCCTGCTAGTTGATGGAGCATGACGGTGGATGCATATAAATGTATGGATTCCCACATCCAGTTACTCCAGTTGCTCCTCTATACCATACATAGTCAGGCTTTGCTAATTAATGAACTTTTAATTTAAAACATCGATTTCAAAAATGTACTCCTACTCAAAACTTGTTGGGGTTTTGCTACTACTAGCAAGTGCTTCCAAAGGTACGTCAAACTCATCCCAAATTATTAATGAAATTTGCAGTTTGAACGGTTATCCTGTACTCGTCTAACTACACGTAAGTGAAGTGAATACAAAATAATCCTCCGTTGAATACTCCCTCCCTTGCAGGTTATACAACGTATGCGGAAAACGTTAATAATAAGACCACCATTTCACAAGCGGATACATGCGGCTCAGCAAATCACATCTTAATACCTGTAAACAGACCTGACAATCCAGTTCAAACCCTGTACGCCTCATGTTTCGACTCGGTGACATTCAGTGTCCTCTGGACACTCCACTACGTTGGATATGTTGGACCAGAGGAATGCGAAGAAGATGGGGAGGGAAAAGAAACGTGGGATACGTTGGACCAGAGGAATGCGAAGAAGATGGGGAGGGAAAAGAGGAGACCGCCGCGGTTTGGCTCGGCCAACAATGGTTTCCGGGCTTAACTATGGAGGGTACTTATCCCGGAACCGGGACCCAAATCACTCAACGCATCATTCTGTCTCCACAAATCAGTGAAACCAGAGCGCAAGAGGTTTTAAATGGGGCTCAAATGTTTTTGGCACGGGGGCACATGGTCCCTTGTGCCGACTTTCCGGTGGGCCTCCAAAGAACCCCTACGTATAACTACATAAACCATGTGCCACAATGGCAGGTTATTAACAACGGGAACTGGAAGAGACTGGAAAATGCAGTAAAGGCCGCAGCGGAGAAAGTTGAAGGGTCTCTTGCAGTGTACACTGGGAGCGCTGGGGTAAGCACACTGAGACACTTGAACAACCAAATGATTCCAGTGTCGTTGGGAGCAGGAAGAAATTCCGATTGGGTTCGGGATAAACTACCAATTCCAAGGTACCAAATAAAATATTAACTCTATCATTCATTTAAAAAGTGGAGGATGTTTGTGGAATTTGAAAATAAATCATATTTTTCGTCTTTAGATTTATGTGGAAATGTTTCAAAAACCCGGAAAGAGAAAATTACGCCCTTGTGGTAATGCGCAACAATCCGCACAACTCGACGTTAATCACGAGACAGGACGTTGACTGCGCCAACCTTTGCACTTCCGGCACTAATAAGCCAGCCTGGGTTGGGTCTGTGGAGCCGTTAAATCCAGTGGCGCTTGTATATTGTTGTGAGATTGATTCATGTCTCAATGTTGGAAACATCATTAGGGAGAGCTCCCCTTTCCTCACTCCAGACAATTTACGAAAGGGGCAAGAAATATTTGAGAAAGTATAATTGGTAAATATTAATTTTGCTCCATCTACTCACAAAATTTTTCATGGCAAACCTAATTTGTAATTCTCAGGCCTGAGTTTAAAAATTAAAATGGCACGAAATTGACGTTTTGTTTATTGTTGGAAACTTGCTATTTTAGTGTACATTACAATTACAGTTTAAGTAGCAAAATCGTTTTGAATAATATGGAAGTGAAACTTGGCATCTAATTGAGATGATTTTGGCGTTATTGCATTTTGTATATATGAGAAACAGAAGAACACGAAACGCATCAAACTCTTTGTTCAAATCCACACACACCTCATGCGTTTTTTGCAATGCCCCAGCAGCTCCGCACGAAACTCCTCATTTGAGACACTTTCTCTGCTCTCATCTGTTCACGTCATCAACAAATCTTGCGTCTATGAACTGCATGTCTGTCGTCTTGTCCGTGTAGTAATGGAATGCGTCATATTGCTTAAACTATATAATTGACCAAATTTGTCTGTCTGTCTGTTTATGTGCGAGCATGTTGACAGGATCATAAAATATAGATTCAAATTACCAAATTACCAAATTGTCATACCATGTTGAAAGTGGCGGTCATACAATTTGGGTTCACTACGGGCAAATCCATTTTATTTTATTGGTAGAAGTTATCCCACTACTACTTGACCCAAGAAATAACGCGTTTTCGAATTTTGAAATTTGGGATTGCAGTTTGTGAAATATTTTGTTTTTTATCCAGAATTTTGGCTAGCCGAGCCCCCGAGTTTCGGCTGGATATGGAAGCCTCAACTCAAATGTTTCTGGTCAACTGGGACCAAACTCAACAAAACCACATCAGTTGCCACACTTTGCGTAGCACAATTCCATTTCTCTAATATTTTAAATACTTTTATTAACTGAGAAATTTATTATCGAAATAATACGTGAAATGTATTAAATGGACAAATTAGGCCTTGCCACTTGTGTACATCCACATGCTTTTATTTTTTAAGTTTTATTTTTCATCAGAAACAAAAATGTGAGTGCGAAGCGAATTCATTCATGTTGGTTGTGACCCAGTTCGTCTATTTCAAAAGTTGCCAAATGAAGGCGAGGTAATGGAGGAGGAGGAAGAGGGGAGTTGGGTTTTGGATAAATATTGAAGATAAATATTGTATTAAATTACAAATTAAAGCTATAGTTAACTTTTCGGTAACAAGTCAGCATGTTAAATAATAAGGCTTGGTAATGAATTATGAATAATGATTTGATATTTTCTACAGGTGTTCAATAAATTTTATGATGGTCCAGAAATGATGACTCAAAATGAGGACGACGACGGACGATGACGCTGAGTGTTGGTTAATTACAAGAAACCAACTTATTGAGTATGAGGGGTCCAATTTTGACAAGCTTAATTAAATCCACTTAATTTCAATAGTTTCGATATTTTTTTAGATTTTTGACGATTATATAAAGCGCAGCGCATTAAGGATGCTATTATTTCTTTTAGCTCTGACGGGAGACTCCCTTGGTACTTTCCAGTGTGATTCTCGGAACAAATTCATCAGCCCTTTCAATACTCTAGTAGGTCGGGAGGAGTTTTTGCAACTTCTCCATCTAGTCACTAGTAGGAAGGGGGAGAGCGACATGGAGTCGAGTGGGAGGGATCATGGAGTGACGAGTTTGCACGTCCATAAATAAAAGCATAATTGTGTAATTCGGCTTGGAAATTAATCAAATGACTAAAATAGCATATCATGAAATGGTTTCAGCTAAATAAATCGAAGACAAATCCTATCAGACTATCCTAAAATTCCACCTAAAACTGTGAAATTGGAGGAGGAATTTTAATTGAATGCCTATAGAAGGCACAAATTTTAACGTGTTTACTCGATTTACCCGACAGTGACGTTTTGACCCCCCCCCCAAGTGGGAGGAAGTGAGCAATTTTTAATGAATAGAAACGAATTTACGTACATGCTTGCATACGTATATTTGCATGATATGTTGCGTTAAATGATTAATCATAAAAAAACACATAATTTGCCACTGTACTTTCGAAACTGGATTTTAAAATGCAGCAAACAATTTACACAACATAAATCAACATAATTTGAAAAATTTTACAAACTACGTTTCTTGTGATTTTATTAAATCACGAATCTCGCTGTCCACTTCCACATTTCCTCTTTCCGCTCTCTCGAGAGGTGTAAGCTCGTCCGCATTTTTTGCACCCACGTTATCACCACTCTCCACCAAGTATCGAACAATAGACACTTGTTTCCATTGACTGTTGTTCTTTCCAGTATTCTTGCAATCGGAAATGGCAACGTGAAGCGGGGTATTGTTGGAGTTGTCGGTGCAATTGACAGAGAGCCCAATTGAGCCAAGAAGGAAGGTCAGAGCCTCCAAATTTCCAACTCGTGCAGCAATATGAAGCGCACCCGCCCCTTGCTCACTCCGCCATTCTGGGTCAGACCCATGCTCCACAACAAGTTTCTGCAAAAATCCCGCATTCCTTCCCCCCTTTATCCCGTACATGAAGACGGATTCCAGATTCTCGTCTACCCCATTGAAGTCCTCCCCATTCAATTTGAGCAACGCCAAAGTTTCATCCAGCAGGGGCAAGTTTTGAACTGCTTGGTGAAGCACGGTGGCGTGCCCCTTTCCCCGAAATAGGCTCATTTTAAGGAGCCCCTTTTTCGCTAGATGATTTAAAAGCTGGTGAAATTGGGTCGGGCTCAAGTAGCGGGACGTCAAGTGGGCGACACCATCCCCGTCGCAATTCCGCCCAGTCACGTCAGCCCCGTTGTCAATCAGCCACTGGAGGAACCGGAAGGCCACCTTGTCAACCAATAGCGGACTCCTGCTCCTCTCGTCCAGCGTGTTGACCAGGTTCCTGTTGGCGCACCGGAAATGTTCCAAAAAGCAGAGGATGTGGTTCGAAAACCTGTCAATGAGGTATGGCCGAACTGCGGTGTTTTCCACGCAGCAGTGAATCAGGTCAGCCATTCGCTCTTCTAGGAAGCTAGAGCCCCACTCCTCGGCCTCCAGCAAATACTCCAACTTGTCGACTTGGAAGAGGCTGGTGGTGAGCGCGTGGAACACGGATTTGTGTCCAGACTCGGCTCCAATCCCTGACAGCCTCCCCTTGAATTTCTGTTGAAACACAGAGCAGAGGTACTCTGCGATTGACAGGTGTCCCATCCCGGACAAAGCTACGCAAACCAGCTTCCCGTTTTGCAATAGCTCGGTGAAAGCATTTGTCTCTTCTACCAGGAATTTCACAGTTGGAAGATGACTCTCGATGATGGCTAGGTGAATGATTTGCTCGGCCTCGTCATTCTCTGCATTCAAGTCAGCGCCGCCATGCTCCCTCAATGCTTTAACAAAGTCCAAGGGATTCCCCTTCCCCTTACGGAAGTTGATGGTGTGGAGTGGAGTCTCCTTAATGCTGTTTCGAGCATTCACAACAACAGCCCCATTTTTCAGCAAGTATTTTGCCCCGTTTAGACATCCCCCGGCTATGGCTTTGTGGAGCAGAGTGTTTCCGCCAGAGTCCGTTTGGCCAATTTGGAGCACTGCCCCTTTGGCGACCATCATTTCCACCGTGTTTTCATATCGGGCTGGATCCCCATCAATCACCTCAGTCAGCAAACATGCGAGCGCCTGGCTCAACATGCCTTCCTCGAGCCCATCAAATACCCCATGTCTTTCGAACAAGGAGAACATGGCAAATGGCAAGTTGAGTCGCTCCTGGCGGAACAGATATTGAAGGGGTGTAAGCCCGTCAAAATTGACAATGGTCACGTCAGCCCCTCCCTGGAGTAGAATTCTTGTAAAGGCAAACATCAGCTTTGGATCCGTAATGATCTTCATTGTGAGATGGAGCGGGGTGTTTCCTTCCACCTCGTCTTGCTGGTTAACGCCTAGTTTCATCTCCTCCACAAAATATTTCACTTTCACAGAGTCACAATCTTTGATTGCGAGGTGTAGCCGAGGTGGCACGGTTTCACGCACGAGTCCTCCTCGGTCCTTGAAAAATCTGCACACCTCCACTCCCACCTCTTGGTCAGGGTTGACGTTGGACAAGGCGTGCTCCATCGGGGTCTGGCCCCCCTCATTAGGCTCGTTGATGTCAAATCCCAACTCATGGACAAACTGGACAATTTCGGGATTTGTGAACCTGGCCGCGACATGGAGCAGTGTGTCACTGTAATGCTAAAACCCTTTCCAGTCGGCTCCACACTCAATTAGCGCTTGAATACGGGGAATGCTGGTGTTGGGGTAGCTTTGGAGGGAAGAAGCTAGTGCACTCATGCCATCGTCGCTTGTCGCGTTAAAGTCCGTACCCACCTTTTGAAGCAGCTTCAATGTCCTGGGATCAATGGGCTGCTCCTTGTTACAAATCAGTCTCAGCAAGGGAGTATCCCCTTGAGCATCCTTCAGCGTGACCAGGCGGGCCAAGCTCTGCTCTGGAATCAACTCTATCAAATTGAAGTAGTGTTCGGAAGACAAGTAGCCGGCAGCTTTGTGTAAAAGGGAACTACTACTCCCTTCGCGACTGACTGCAGTCACATCCGCTCCTCGAGATATCATTTCGGCCAGGAGGTCAAAGTGCACAAAGTCTGCAACGAGAGGACTTTCAAATTCTTCTTGTTGTTGGTCCTCCAGCAGAATCCCCTTTTTCAGGTCAAGGGTCAGCCTCATCACGTCCAGCTTTTCGTTTATCGTCGGACCTGGCTCCAAATGTGTGTGTCCAACTAGGGAATGGAGTAGCCCAGCCATGTTTTCGTGACCATCCTGAACCATTTCTCGAAATCCATAAAGTTTGAGTAGGTGCTCCACCACGGCAAAGTTTCTGAATTCGATGGCAACATGCATTGGAGAGACTTGGGACACAAATACACTGTTCGTCTTTTGCATGTTGTACTTTTCATAGGAGGCGCAAACTTGATCCAGTAGTTCCAAACAGGCTTGACGAACTGCCACCAGGACCAAGTCATTTTGAAAGATTGATCTGCCTTCGACCCCATAAAATGCTGCAAATAAAGTAAATATACGTGGTAAGTCGTCGTAGACGGCGCAATTGGCGACGGGCTTAACTTGCACAAGGGTGAATTGTTGGCCCAGGGTCGTCGTCGTCGTCGTCCGTGGTCCGGGAAAAATGTTCAAATTCCGCTGGGATGCCAACCCGTTGATAAAATAGCAAATGGTTTGATGTTTAAATGTCTCACAGTTGACGGACAAATTCTTCCCCTTGCTGACAACCAGTTCGACGTTGTTCTTGGCAAACACAAATTGAAAGAGAAAGGCTGGCAATTGGTCGTCCCACTCGTGGGATATCGCATTGACCACAAAAAATGCGACAAAGTACTCGGCAAAGGTTCGATGAATGAAGCGCGGCTTCTGTACGCTACTCCCGGATTCCAATATCCCCGCATTGAAAACTTGCTGAAGGGAGAGGTCGTCGCCGCCTTTCAGGTGGAGTCTGCTCCGGAACAATCCCGCCCACTGGGGGCACACAAGCAAGAGGCTGAGGTAGACGTGGTAGCGGGTTAGATTTGGGATTTTGTAGTTGTCCACGGCCTCCTTCCCCTCCGTCCTTACGTATTTTTCCAAAATGTCAAACTTTGTGTTAATCATCCTCTGGTAGAGCTCAGTGATCGAGGTAATTTGAAGGGGTGGATAGTCCTGACCGGAAGAGGAATGCCTGCAATGTCCCCGTCTTTGGAACTCATGTTGGCCTTGAGACTGGACAAACAGTGACTGCAAAAATTTCTGAGACTTTCTGAGCCGTTGGCTGTTATGCCTTGTTGACTCCAATACGAAATTAGGAATTCGAGTTGGTCCGTGGTGTCAAATGGAATGATCCTATGGCCGAGAGCTTGAAGTGTAGCCTCCAACGCGGTCAAGTAGTGAGGGCGGCTTGTAACCCAAAGGCGAAGAGAAGGGTAATATTTTGGGTTGGTAAGTAGCTGCAGAGTGTCCAATGCCAAATCCAGGTCATCCGCTCTGATTTCGTCAAATCCATCCAGCATCAGTTCCAAGTGGACAATTCCGTCTTTGAGGATGGAGTTTAGTATTGCAAGTCGCAGAGGATGATCGTTTGCCCCTATTTGAACCAAAGCTTTGTCCACCCTCCCTTTGCTAATACTGCTGGACAGTGATACACCAAACCGACTTCTGAGCGCAGCAATCAAATCCCCCATCACTACAAACAGGACTACTCGATCTGGACAACTTGTTTGGAGCTTCCTTCCTAGCTCAGCTAGTAAAGTCGACTTGCCCATTCCTGGACTGTCGGAGATTACGACTGGCGTCGTTTTGGAGTAAGATTGTACTGCTGTTAATTGGAGCAAAAACTCCTCCTCTGCAATGCTGGAGCTGGGTGTTTTTTCCGCAGCAGACTGAACACCGTAGATGCCTCCTGAGCTCTTCACCCAGGTGAAGGCAGATGTTGACTCCATGTAGTGGAGCCAATGGATTGGGTCACTAGTCTTCTCTGCAATCCCTTCAAAATGGGAATGATGATCCAATAATATAAGCCTTGACTCTAGTTTCCGGAGTTGTAGCTGAGTTTGGGATGTGGCCGCACGCCGATCGGGGAAAATACTGGACAGTTGGTGTCTCTGCAGGCCAGTGAAAAGGAATATGCTACAAGTATCATTTTTCAAAATTGAGAAGGGTGTAATGGGTGTAATGGTTGGTAAGATGATTCTCCTGCCGACATAGTATTTTATCGGCGGAGGCAGCAACCCAGAAAAAATTAGCGGAGCTCTTTTGTTGACCAGCTCTACTAAAATTTCTTCGTTCAGGAGGGAGCTGACGGGAAGCTGTGATATTTGAGAGACTTGTCCCAAGGTCAGCTCTCCGCATAGCAGCCGATTCAAAATCTCCAGTTGAAAAGGTTCGCTCAGGTCGGACCAGAGTAGGTTGTCTTGTGCCACGACCACACCGTGAAGCCGTTTGACATTCTCTTGAACATCCTCTATCTTCATTTGTGTAAGTAGGACCATTTTCTTTCTAGTATTGAGAAAAACTCTTGTCATCTCTCCTGTAATTTCCATTTTGCAGAGGAATAGTTGAAGTAGATTTTTTGCAGACGTGGAGGCAGAGCTGCTTGGTGGACTCTGGTTAATGCGTGTAAGGTCATCATCCTCCAACATTTTCTTTGTGACCGGTGTGCAGAGCGCGTCTCTGATCTTCTCCGATGTAATGTTGATGTCCATCGTCGAGACAATTAAAACTGGGGTAGGGGATGCCATAAATTCTTGGACAGACGATGGGGCTTTTATATAGTTCAAGCATTTGTGCAGTTTTTTTCTGGGTGCTGAGAACGCTCTTTCGAGTGCATCTAGAGTTCAAACGAATAAATGGAATATTTTAAACATGTAATAATATTTTAAACCTATCACCTACTTCGACTTCCTGCTCACCTCCACCGTCGGATAGATTGGAATTGCAAAGCAAGTCGACTAAGGATTTCAGCGTAGCCTTCGAGCCCTTCTCCGCCAGCCAGTACGACAACATTTTGTGAAAAGCATCCGAAAACGAGATCTGCTCTGTTCGCAAGCTAATACCGGTTTGCAAAATGACATCTTGACGGAGTTTCATGTTTCTTGCTATTTCGGCCCACTTTTGGCAAATCACACCTGCAGACGGACATTCCAATAAAATCTCTACTACCTTCGTAAAACTGCAATCTGCAAAGGCAAAAATTATCATGTCAAATAGGATTATGCACAAGTTTTGTGTTGCTTTGATTTGAGTAGATAAATACCTTTATTTCCAACTTGTAGCTCCTCCATAACTGATACAAAGGTAAAGTTCGCTTGTAGGAGTTTTGGCTAAAAACATTGAGAGTGAACCAAAGTTGGAATTTGACTGTGTACTGGTATGCTGATAATGGTTCTGCGGATGACGTAAAGATAAAAAGAGGATTGGGTTATTTACCCGTGAGTCATCCATATATTTGTTCGACAAGCTGGTGATAAAAAGAGAATGGCATTTTTGGATTATCAACTAGATGAGTTACAATGTCGCTGGTTGTCATACATCTAGGTATAAACAAGTCGATACTTTTCGTTTGATTATAAATGGGAAGACTTTCGATTGCACATACGCAAAAAGATGTTAAAATAATATCAGGTACATCTAAACATCCGTAGTTGATAACATTCGAATATATTTAGCTGTTTGCCGAAGCTAGTAATCTAAGATGGAATATTGGGTTAAGTAGATTATTCTGATATTATACATCCAATAAAACTATTAAAGCCAAATAAAAATTTGATGGCGTTCTCCACGCTAGATTAGTATATAAAAGCAATGTGTCGGTGGCGGAGTGGTGAAGCACTATCTTCTCCATTTTTAGTCACTATTACATCGTTTCCTTTCTAACAAGACGTGCCACCACGGGAATTTGCTTATCAATAGCTTGTTTCCCTAATTACCTTACACGTGTAAGTACAGGGTCAGAGGGTATGGATGCCATTGCACACTATGGGCATATACCATATCCTCTACCTTAAAATAGATACATACAATGTGTCACTAGTGTTAGGGATGCGATCGATTTTTGACAGTTTTCCTTGTAACAAACGATTTATTTCTTCGTTTCACTAGATCGGTCATTATAGTTAGCCAAAGTAATAGGTGAAAAGTGAGTAATATATCGCAAATACAGTGCTGAGCTTAAGTAATTCGTACCCGTAAACGTTAGCTTGTCTACATAAGCAGCCACCATTCAAATCCCCATTAATTTGCTGGTCCAGTCTGAACTGTGCGTCAATAGTGGCAGTTGACCCCAGACACGTCAGTGAAGAATGAAAATTAAGGTATCTGGGTTGTAGTAAGTGGTGAAGGCATGAGTCAACAAGCACTTACGATTAGTAAAATCAAAAAAGACTCATACTCAGCCGTGTCCGTCGGAAAATCAAAACTCATATACAAATCCGTGATTAAAATCAAGTTCAGCAATGCAACCACGAATTGACACTAAATTAGATTAACGAACACGAAATTCAACAAATCACAAATTATAATCTAATGCGTTATAACCTAAAGAATTGCAGTTCTTAGCTACTTAAAACTGCAGAAACAACAGTGAAGATTTACATTGATCTCTACAACAAGGTTGACTCTGATGTTCACACTGGTTGTTCCATGTAATGCAAACACTAGACGTTGACGCTGATCAACACCTCGTTGGCATGTGAGGTGTGATAAGATAAGAAGTACTGGGTGTTTGTTGCACGCTTCTCGCACCACCGTGTTAAGTGTGAGTCTCTCGCCTATTCGCGGATAGTAGCAACAAAGACAAAAATCGGGGAAAATTAAAATCTCTCATTGTTTCCTATCTGCAACAATTTGGGTTTGGTTAAAATTATAATCACCAAATATGTGCTTTAAAATAATGTTTTGAAACCTGTTCATATTCTTTGAAACAATGCCGAGCACTGTATAAATTTATATCGTAAGAATATATTTTAACATAAAATGTAAATTGCTTACATACATAATATATGAGATTTATGTAAAATAAAATTTTCGTTCTATTCAATTTAATTCTATTGCGCTGTAGGTTTTACCGCTGGGTTGCCAGGCTCTCGTTCCAATGGTGTAGTGATAAAAATTTGGCAAGTAGGAGGAGGAGGATCAACGTCTGAAATAGTTGTCGTTGTCCCCAACAATCTCCCAAAAATACGTAAGGTTCAGGAATAAAAGGTAAGAAACTACCTCTCAGCGATTGTCATAGCAAATTGCAATGAAAGTATCTATGTACTTTTTAAATGACAGAAATATGAGATTCCAGCCAGTTGGAGGATACGTAGGACGTATAACAATACATGGATCATTCGCACATCACAACCCATTTGATGTCGAACGTGTTAGTGTTGCTACTCCATAGCCTGTCGTATTTCACTTTTTGCTGTACCTTAAACATCAATCCATCAAAATACACTTTTTCCGAATTGGTTTTGTTATTTACATGTTGCCAAAGGCATGCAAAACTCTTACAGTTGATTCCGTTTGAATGACTATTGAATACTTGACCAATTTTGTGAATACTTCCTTGTAGGATATTCAACGGAAACCCAAACCCGCATCGTACAAGCCGATTCCTGTGGCTCAGATATCAGATTTCAATAAATGTGTTCAGACACTTGTTCCAACTCAACCACTGCACGGATCATGTTTCGACTCCGTGACATTCACTGCTCTTATGACCGGATATGATGTGGGATATGCTGGACCAGAGGAATGTGAAAATGATTGCGATGAAAGTAAAGGGTAAGAATAACATTGGAGGGTAGTTATCCCGGAAACCGTACGCCAGTCACTCAACGAATCATTCTCAAATCAGTCCACAAATTAGTGAAACTAGAACGCAAGGGTTGTTAAATGGATGGGGCTTAAATGTTTACGGCAAGGGGCACATGGTCCCTCGTGCCGACTTTCCGGTGGGCCTGTAAAGAAGCCCTACGTATAACTACATAAACCATGTTAAACCATGCTATTCGTTGCCGAGATATACTATATAACTGAGGTGACCTTTGACCTTTGGCGAAGGTTAAGTAACGTATGTTCACCGTTGGGCTCCTTTGTAGTCATAACTGAAGTCAGCATGCCAAAAATGCGATTGGTTGCCGAGATAAG
>JAANSN010005496.1:0-12323 GCA_036850665.1 Dicranocentrus wangi
ATTTAACAAGAAGAAACCTTTCCATCCATCCTCTTCTGTCCTCCTGGAGATGAGTATTATTTAGTATACCCATAGGTACTTCCCATATATTCCCCTCTGCTGCGTCCCGTATATATATATCGCAGTAAAATGCAGGAAAAAAGAAACCAGGCAGCCACTAGCCCCCACGAAACAAATACAGAACTTGCAATTAAATTGTTTATACTGATGAATAATAGTAGCTGCTTTATAATTAGACGGAACTCCAACCGTTTCTATCGAAGGATTGTTCGCTGCTCGCCAATATTTAATTGGTGGTTAAGTTAGGTTATACGAATTGGATGTCATTTGTCATGCCAGTAAATATTAAGATGTAGATGTAACGAAATAACTTGATATGTATGAGTACGTAAAGCTATAGTAGTATGTATGTACCAATGTACCAGGTCCCTTTTTTGTTTCACTCCAAAATATGGAACGTAATGAATGAATGATCCATATTATTACTACGTACAATCACAGTTTCCATTAATGGTTCGTCGACCATAACATTCCAATATATAGCTACTTACACATTTAGCAATTTTCAACCATTTAACAAATTTTTTTCCTCTTTGGCCATGCTTCATATAAATATAAGTTTAAGAAAGATTTAAGAAAAGCACGTAACGATTTAAAATCAATTGACATGATATCATTTTAATTATATACCATATTTATTATTCATTAATTATCATTCAGATGATACGCGTGTTACATGAGAGGAAATGTACTGACTACATGAATTTTTTACTGATTGTTGAAATGTTAACATTTGAAATAAGCAAAAGAAATATTATATGATGATGAGATTAAAAACTCACTGCTATGCTATAACTAGTACCCAAAGTTTTCTACCATATAATCCAAATTATACTAGAATAACCCAAAATTATTATTATATTAGATTTGGTATTTTATTTTATATTAGATTATATTAGATTAGATATATTATATTTTATAGATCATCTCCACCTCCACCCCACCCCTTACTATTCCAATTCCAACTCTCATCCCCGTAAACCTGAACCCATTTATATTATTTAGGTGAGGATGAGCCTCCTCCTATTCCTCCAAAGTATCGAGTAGGCCGACCTGGCCGCAACCCATGTTGACGTTGTTGGTCAGTTCGCTCTGCAAATAAACCAAAAAAAACAACAAATACCCGTTAGTTAGTTATCCCTCATCATCATCGACAACTTTTTTGTGAATTATGTTTACAGAAATGAGATATATAAAACTGCGGACATTTTGATCCAAAATCTTATTCTCTCTCTTACTTACCTCGATTATAACCTTGGGCCACTTTGGCCCGATACTTCCAAGTTGACAGTGTGCCGGGAAGGACCTTAAATACCTTCGCCGCATCACAATTCCGCATGCCACGCTCAATTTCAGCCAACACCCTGTCCTTGAACTCCTGGGTGTACACACGTCTTCCATGGATCCTCGTCGAGAATCTCGCTGGCATTGGCGGGGTGGGTGGCCGGCGCAATGACGCTCTTGGTGGAGATGAAGGTGGCTAGAATATCCCGCATGGAAGTGTTTCAAAAGATAATAATAATGATAATTAATTATACAATAGTTATATTAAATGACATTTAAAGTAGGAATACTGACTTACGCGATGCACAGCAGCAGTCTCATGTCCTAAATTTCTCGAGTGGGCAACCACCACCCGAGGTGCTGCTGCAACCACCGGAGTCCTCTCTGGGGTTCTCCGAGCAACAGAGGGAATGGTGCACTGGCGCCTCACATACTGTTGTTGCTGCGGTGGTGGCACCACCACACCTCCACGACCACCTCCTCCTCCTCCTCCGACTTGTTGACCGTAATGTAGGAGGAGTAGTAGTAGGAACCACCCGAACAAAACGCGGAGTTGGTGATTTGAGCATGACCTCGCGTCCGCTCCCGTCATGCCCCTTAAGTCCAGTTGTATGATGATTTTGTGAGGCCATGACGGGGATGGGCATCATGGAACCTGAAGACGGTCCGGCGACGGGCATGGAACCTGAAGAAGGTCCGGCGACGGGCATGGAACCTGAAGAAGGTCCGGCGACGGGCATGGAACCTGAAGAAGGTCCGGCGACGGGCTCCTGCTGCGCAATAATATTCAGTGCAGCTGCAACCCCATCATTATTTTCCTTGTTTTTCTGAGCCGGATTTTTCGGGTTGATATTTATCGACAGTAATCTTGCGGTATGGCGGAATCCCTTCTCGTGCCACTCATCCAGGGACACTGTCCCTGTGTAAAGATATTGGAGAATGTTGCGGAGGTGGCGGCGCCTAATGTGGGGCAATCTGAACAGGGTTTGCTGGGGAGACTTTTTAAACATTTTTTCGAAATAGGGGGACAGCCCGTAGAGGAGAAAGCGATGAGTCCGGATGGACTTGTTTCTTTGACATACCAGAGTCAGATCTGTCCCTATTTTGTTGGTTAGTGACTTGAGGGCGGCTTGGGCGATGCACGAGTCACTAAATTGATTCGTGTAGGTTACATCCCCGGAAACTGGATCTTTGATGGTTTCCATGTTTTTTTAGTTTTTTTTTTACAAAAAATGTAAAATCAACTTGATTTACTTGTCACTTGTCGTTTATTAAAATATTTTTAAAAAATACTTTTCACTCTAATCCTTTAATTTAAAAAAAAATCCGTATTTTTTTAGGTGGAAAAAACTCAGGCCTCAAAAAAATAGTTTTCTTGCAATATGTTATTCGGGCATATCTCCACTACTAACTCACCAATAAAATACTACCACCTCAGCTCAGCTCCGACAGCATCAGCACCTCTCTCCTCTGCCACGTCAACCTAAGCTTGTTTTTGCACAATATATTGCAAAAATGAAAAATGGGACCATTCAGAATTTGTGTGGTAACAACTTTCTACTGAAAAAGGGACTGTTTTTTTTACCTCGTCCAAAATATTGGCATGACAGAATTAGCAAAACAAAAGTTGAATTTTGAAGAATGGGAAGAAAGGGTTGAAAGTGGAAACTTTTCGATCACACAATTAGTGAAGTATCCCTTCCCTACTGCACTACTACTTCTACTACTGCTATGACTACGGCTATAGATGATAGATACAAAAACCATGACGATGAGTCACATCACCATCACCACCACGTCATGCTATTGACAATTGATTTTTGCCGCATTTGCAAACAATTATTACAACACATTTTTTTTGCGTAATTTCAATATTTCAATTCAGGTGTCACCTTGAGTCCAAAAAATATATTGTGCATTGTGCAGCCCAAAACAATCCATAATAGCAGGCTTTGCATTTACGTTATTTGAGTCATTTGATATTGGTTAAAAAATACTTTAGTAGTAGTATACCTATAAACTCTGGATTTATATGAATACATAATAATATTATGGTGTATATGAGGAACAAAATAAAAAAGTCATTTATTCTAACGAGTACAAAAGTTTATGGGAATGTAAGTGTTATCACGACGTGGGATTGGGGCGAGCTGTAGACTTGTTTTGTAAACAAATTCTAAAAATAAAAAAACAGACGGTGAGTAGATTCTTAAAAAAGAGTATATACCTAGGTAACCTATGTATTCTTCCTCACTTGTCGTAAGTTAAACCAACATCCAGTGGATTTTATATTTTTTTTTATCGAGACACAGTGAGTGAGAGACGGGGGGGGAGATGAGCAGAGGCGAGTTTATCTGGATTCCATGCTGGAGAGCATGCTCTTTCTTTTGAAATCATGTATTCTCCACATCCTTCACAACTTCTACACTTACTATTCACGAACACTTTTACATGTAATATGTACATATGGACATTTGGTAGTATACGATACGATAAATATGAAAAGAATTGGGAGATGCTAAAAGCATCCGCATTAAAGCAACATGTCAAACCCGCGTATAGATAGTATTAACCATTTATCAACCAAGAAACGCATAACGCATTTTTGATAAGAAGGAAAAAAATGGACGAGCATTAAACCAACATGATGTTGCTTTTTTTATTGATATCCTTCTCAATAATCTATGCCTAGGTTCACTGCAACATACTCTCATTATTCGCAATCATTCACTTCAATAATAATATGATCTGCTTTTTATGTGGTTTACGCTACGCTACACACAATGAGTCATAAAATAAGTATATTTATTATTGTCTGCAGTAGTTGTCATGCATTAGTAATTTTATTATGTTGTTGCTCTATAGTGCAGCGGCAATTAATGCATGTGCTTTCAGCTTGTGATTCACTTTGTGTCTGTATGAAAATCAACATCAATTTTCGCAAAGTGCCCACTCATGATTACCGCGAATCCTTTTCAGAATTGAAAATGTCTTTTTTGCTTTACCCCAGTAGCAATTTTCGCTTTTTGTGAAGCTATACCATATTTTTTTTAACAAGTTCAATTAAAATAAATAAATAAATTAATCCCTATCCTTTAACACCATTACTTATTTCATCACATTATTCATCATATTTTCTTAAATGGATCCACAACCGCTTTATGTGTTAAATCCATCCGTCAGTTTCATCAGTTTTTACTTACATTCTATTCATTTATTTGTATTATTATTATGTATTCCATATTTTTTGTCTTTTCCGATTGGAATGCCTCAGACATCAGCTAATATTGAATAATATTGGAATTTTTTTAACAGGTTTTACTATTTTGTAATTTGTAATTTGTTGGCAGATCTGGCGAAGGATGGTGAGTCTGATGCAACCCCGAGAAAGGGAGAACCTGTATCGAGCCTTTCCTGAAATGCAGGGAGTAGTGTACAACAGAGGTCAACAACGACACCGAGTCCGGAATGGATTTGCACTAGTACTAGTGTCCCATTCCCAGGTGACTTTATGCTTAAATTATAGAAACTTCTACATGGCAAAAAGTATTTGCAGAGTTTTTGGTAGCAAATATGTTATAAATCATTATTACTCTTGTAAATCCTTCACTCCGATGGAAAATACGTCGTTCTTTCAGGAGCAGGAGTATCCAGACGGGCAAACTCGTGGCGGCCGTTCTCTTTAATAAACTATATGCACTAGCGCTATCATATTGTTGGTAACTGGTGGACATGTCCTTCTTTGGCGTCTACGTTGTGGAATATCATCAATTCAATTCCAGAAAAATGTTGATTCTTACTTTTTTTCATTAACATCGTATTTCTTCATCATTAAATGGATGTTGAACACTATTTCAAAATTGAATTTACATGTAAAATTTTGTTATCAAAGAAAAATGTATGCGTTTCATTCGCACTCATTGTTTCTTGCTCTTTCCAAAATAATTTAATAGCAAGATTAAAAATTGTATGTAAAACATTTCAATCCGGATCCTCATGTTGTAATATTTCGTGGCAAATTAGTAATTACAAAATAGGCGTTTTACTTGATTGTTTTACCCTCCTTGCTATTCATTTTAAATCTGGATACACTCTATTTGATCACGATGATGCTGTATGTTTCCATCACATGGGATATATCGTGTATTGTTATTTTGAAAAGAGAAATCTGGAATAACAAATTGAAATTGCAACTTTTAAGTAAGTTGAATGACATTTTGATGGAGACGCAAGTCGTTTCCTCCTTTTTGTCATAGAAATGAAAATCCTTGGCAATTTTTAATATGCACATTTATTTAATATAGGGCTACTCTATTTAATATTTAACCCTGATGCGGGACAACTTAAATTTATCTGTATTTATTATATATTTTACACAACTTAATTTGCCACAATAAAATCAAGATCCATCTGACCACATTTCATTTTTTTAAATTTAACCCTAGTCTAACTTGAATTAGAATACAAGTCCCACTTATTAAATGACGCTATATAGCGTCTCCTTATTATAAGCAATTTCCTAAGCGACAACATACACTTCAATCCATCCACAATAATATGGAATCATTCCAGTATATACCTAAATGCTTTATGCACTATTTCAGAAACTACATTTGACTTTTTTCTTGATAAATATATAAGTTTCATAGTATACAAACAAATGTTAAAAGATCCTCTTTCGCAAACTAATCTGCATTTTTTTCATTACCTACCTACATACCCTGCAGATATTAAGACAATTTTAAAGTTGGGACATGGCAGTGACAACACCTTAATATCCCCTCCAACACCGCGTTTTTTCTTAGCGGAAAAGGGGGTTGTGAGTACCATTAGGGATATAGGGTACCCTTCCACTCAAAATTGCCATTTGGGATTGTCCTGGCCCACAGTCCCATCGACTCGGCCCCGCGTGCAGGGGTTGGGGTTGTTCCACGTTGAGTCGGCCTCGGCGAGGTCGACCTGGTCCCGCACGATTTTCATATCTGAACCACCCTGCACATACAGCACGCATTAGCATAATATAATCCTCTTTCATCAAGATCAAGAAGAGTAACACGAAAGCATAAATTATTTACCATTGTTGTTGTTGGCCTTCTTCTTGGCGTGGAACTTCCACACGGCGACCGTATTCGGACGAACCCGAAAACGTACGGCCGCATCAATATTTCGCATTCCATTTCTAAGAGCAGTCAATACCTGCTCCTTCAACTTGGGATCGTATCTCTTGCCTTTTTGTGGACAGTTGTTCCACGTAACTGGCGTACGGGTTAGCCGAAGGCGCAGCGTCTCTCCTGTGGATGTCGAACAAGTCTAAAATATGAAATATTGATAAAAATGTGTCAAAAAGTAGGAATATCATAACAATTTTAAATTTTTTAAACTCAAGTTGGAAGAGGATAAACAAAGCTACTTACGTATTCCGCAGTACCATTTCCCCCCTTATTTCCAGATGAAGCTGATGGGGCCACCCAACCACGACGAGAAGCCATAGGTTTTACCGTGGCTCTTCGAGCAATCTTCGATGGTGACGTTCCTTGGTTTATCGCAGGCGGAGGAGGTGCGGGTGGTAGTAGTGTTGGTGCCCCAGCCCCACTCGTACTTCCGGTTCCCCCGGTGAGGCGACCCACCACCCGAGATGATGGCAGAGCCGCTGATTTTAGAAACCGTCGTCGACTGGGGTTAGGAGTTTCACGAGGTTGGCTGTGGTGGTGATGATGATGATTTTGTGTAGCCAAGGGTGCCGCAAGGGATTTTGAAGGCACGCGTGCGGACACGTTTTGAACGCCATCATGTTCATTGTTTTCCCTGTTTTCAGTTTCGCGGCCACGATGAGGTGTAAATGTCAAGTTAAACTCTAATTTCTTAGCCGCTTTGTTGAAGGCTACTGCCTCCTTGCGGCTAAGGGAAATGGTTCCCTTGTAGAGGAACTCGAGTATGTTTCGCACGTGACGCCGCTCAGCTTTGCCAATGTGAAATGAGGTTTGGCGAGGCTTGCCCCTGCTAAACAATGTTTCAAAATGAGGCGAGTTGGCTGCCAAGAGGAAACGGTGACAACGGATAGGCTTGTTTCCCTTGCAATATAGGATGGTGTCGGTGCCCACTTCCTCGCTAAACGACTTGTACAGCGCCTTTGCAATAGCCTCATTGCTCTGGACGTTTTTGAAAGTAAACTTGCCAGAGGCGGGATCAAAGGTTATCATGTTTTTTTTATAGATTGTGTTAAATTCAATGTTAAATTGTCAACTTGAAAGTGACTCACTCCACAACTTTATAAATGTTTTAAGAGAATAGTATATTTTGGCACAATTAATTCAGTTGTCAGTTTGCCAAAAAATGTTTATTTTTGGAGTATATTTGTAGTAATCACCCTTCTTAAGTAGATGATATTTAGAATTAACTGAGAGCAATAATGTCCTTTCCAGGCAGGCATGAAAATTGGTTGGTTACTAAGGTTGCTTGGTAGCACTGTTGACTATCAAAAATAGGAGATAATAAAAATAACACGATGTGAATAAAAATGTGCGTATAATTTTTCCTCCCGCCTGCCTCCACAACTATGTATACACAACACAACACTGATATGATGAGTCAGCAAATTGGCAATCGATTTTTTCTCCCGCGCGCAGAATCAGTCTGTCAGTGACAGCCGGCAGCTACTTTTCGCGTAATTTCATTGCTGAGGATGAGGTGTGAGGAGGCTGAGAGGCTCAAGAATTATTTTGTGCAAACCGTACCTACCACCTACCTAATATGAAATAGATGCATATTTATGAGCTACATTTTTCTTTGATTCCTCTATAATATATTGTACACAAAATGCAGACTTCGTATACTTAAAAATTAGGATTTATGCTTTTCTCACCCTTACACAGAATAGTTGCAACCAGTTATATGGGTATATTGGAATGTTTGATTTTATGCTATATGAGCAGAAAGAAGCAAGGAGGAAACATTTGATATGCAAAGCAAGCAAACATACTGGAGTGTGAAAACATAGACATTATGAGAATTTTGTTGCAAGGCCAGTTGTGTACTAGGTCATAGGTCAGATCAGAATTTACTACCATCATGACATAATATGGGTGAAAAAATTAGATATACCTAACTACATACTATTATGATTATGCCACATTTAAGTACATTCGGATACTGTGTAGCAGACTCTTTTTTTAGTTCATATGGAAAGGAGAAGTCAAAGTTAGTCAAAGATCGTTGTGAATTAGAAAAAACAGTAATAAAAAGTGGTCTTGTTACAAAAGTCAGTAGTAGTAGGGAGAACGCACGTAGGAAGGTTTTGTTATCAGGTCAATGCCATGCAATGGGCGAGCTTCTTCTGAACGTAATAAAACAGACCAAATATCAACAGATTCTTTCTCGCTTTCCCAACTCACACACAATTAGCATCCTTATATACCAAATCAAGTCAAAAAAGATGTTGAGATCTCATTTTTTGTCAACACATTATGAGAGAGAGAGGGGGGGGCAGAAGCGAGTTCATATATCCATATTATGTCATACTGGAGAGCATGGTCAAGGAAGCATAATATTGTATTTTCCTTTCCACCGCCTTGTTGAACTATGCAGTAAACCTTATACATACATATTTTAATGTAATCATGAGAAACATGAACAAGTTGGGATGATAATTCACTTAATAACATGGCATGATAATCAATGATGTACATCGATGTGTTAGTTGTCTGCAACTTAATCATTATTCGTAAAGAAATATAGCTTTAGTCCAGTATGCTCAACTTTTGGGGTTTATTGGTACAGTAGTGCAGGAGTTGTTGTCCTCGTCGTAGCAATTTTTTGCGTTGTTGTCTTCGTGCAGCCGCAAATGCAGAGCATCTAATCTACGAGTAATGTGCTTTATCATGTTTTACCCATAAAGAATATTATTTTTGCTTTTAACTTTCTTGAGGCTATGTAATATGTATATACCATTGCGGTCGCCCAGGGGAGTTTTTGTTTAAATTAAAAACAGTTAAAATAAATATAATTTTTAAAGTTTATTAATAAATGTAAAATATTAATTTGTATCCTTTTTGCTTGGGGAAATATAATATATGTATATCATCCCTATAGGGGAAGTGGGATCTACACTGGCAACACCGCCGACGTCATGGCTGCCGCTTTCTTTAATCCAACAGAATGTTATCATAATAATATACCACCGAACGACATCGGCTACACCCGGGATTTAATCTAGTTGTATTGTTAACTATCATCTCAATATGAAATAGAACTGGAATACTTTCCCGATAATACATTTACATTAACATTTTCGGGGTAGTCGTATTCCTTTTTGCCGTGTACAAAATCTGTCCAAAATTTTTGAATAACGTCATAAATAGACAATTTAATATTTTGTTGTTGCTTCATCAAATTTAGAAAAAATGGTTACTGGCGAAAATGTGTTAAAATTGTCAAAGTAAACGAAAAACGTTATTTCAGCTAAAATTGAAAAAAAATATAAAATATTTCAATCAGGTTGTTCCTCCTCCTTTTTGCGTTCCACGCGGCCAATTACTAATTTACCGTTCGAGCTGATCTGATATATACGTATTTATCGCTATTCGATTTACATCTGGGCGCACAGGGTATAAGATGGTTGGTTAAAAAAGTTTAAAAAGTAGTCTAGAATCATATATATTTAAATGCAAACCCATCAGGGTTTGCTCTGATTTGAGATTTGAGTTTGCAAATTTTTCTTCCCTATTTTCTAATCCTGTAAAAGGGTTCAATGTCTTAATCTAAACCATTCACGCAGGACCATTTTGTCCGCATTCTAAACTTAACCCAGACTTTCTGGAATAATTCAAATAAATTTCAGATTACAGCCAGTTCCAGTTAAATTGTTTATAAGCTATTTTTAAGAATTCAAGCAGGTTTCAAAATTATTTTGTAATTAATTTTTACGCTAAATCGGAAAAATGTTCAGCTTTCTGGTCCTTTTGCTAATAATTCTTCATTTTCTTGGATTCTGGAAGAGCATTGGCAGGCCCTTGCAAATTCTCTCCGTTGTCATCATGATTATCAGGTGACTCCTCCTGGATGTTTTCACAAGACATCTGCATCTGCCTGCAATCCCCAGAAGCATGTCTTTTTAAATCGCTGGTGGAATCCCCGAGTTCATCAGGCTCGCTTGCGGACACGTCAGTCTAGAAATCGCAAAATTGTAAATAAAAATAGTAGCGTAAAAATACATAAAGAATATTGCAAACTGCAACAAAATCAGGATATTTAAAGAAATTTACGTCACCTCATATCCATATCCTGTTTTGATCTTGATATCCGTCATCATTGTAGTCATTCTCCTTATTTTCGCCATCCTCCTCATTTTCGCCATCATTCTCCTCATTTTCGCTATCCTCCTCATTTATAGCTTTCCACTCATTTTCGTCATCCTCATCATTTGTGCCGCCATCATCATCATTATCGCCATCATTCTCATTTTTCACAGCCTCCCCATATTTGTAATCCTCCTCATACTCACGTTCCTTACTCCCTTTGGTCATCATCCCCTCTATTGCCGCCCAAATTCTCCACTTGCCCGTCCACTTCTGAAACCTTTTCCACGTTACCAGGAGGATTTCCCTCGTTGGCTGGACATGACGGACTTTCTTCATCCCCATGACGCCCAACAACCCTCCCCTCCTTGTCTGTCTCCATAAACTCATACGCCGTAACTTCTTCTCGAAGCACTAGTAATATCTTCTTGACGAGACTGCTAAAGCGGGGTTCCAAACATATTGGTAGGCCATTCTTCGGCATCTCTGGTGGAGCCTTCGACGCACCAAGTGGGGAAGGGCCCATGTTCCGATTTCTTCCCTGCATTCCTCCAGGTCCAGGCCTCCTCGCACCTGCGTTGGCTCCACTAGCACTAAAATTAGCTCCACCTGAACCTTCTCGACTCACTCCCTCATTCCCGTTTCCCATCACCACCTTGTCGGCTTGCTTGTTTCCTCCCTTCCTCCCCCCTGCGGCTCCAGTGTGGTGTCCATCGCGGACATCCTGATATTCTTCGGGAAGTCCATGGAATCCAACGATCTGGAGAGACCACGCCGCCACACTCAATTGCTGCAACTGAGCCGGGTGGCGAATCGTCATTTCCCCCCTGTACATGTACTCCAAGAGGGCCATCACCTCCCAGAGTTTCAAATGCCCCAAGACGATCACCAAGTCGCGGGAGGGATTCTCCCGACACATTTGCCCGAAATAGGGGGACGCCGAGGCGAGCACTATTCGGTGACAGGGAATGCTCACTCGCTCAACGGATAGGGTCACGTCCGCCAACTCCGGGTTGCCAAGCAATGTCGAAAAGTAGGATGACATTAAGTTGGAGTGAAAGTCCCATCCCACTTTGTACATATTTACTATCTCTTTAAAAAACTTTGAACTTGATGATGATGAAATGTCAAAGAGCAAAAAAAAAGTTGACAGGTTAAACAAACGAATTTATAGGAATGTTAAATATAAGGTATGGATAGAGTGAAGTTTAAAAAAATATTATTTGCTGAATGCTGAATCCAACCAAACACAATCTCATATTATACCATACCTTAAGAGTTTTAATATGAAAATGTATGCCCGCCATATGAAGTTGATGACGCTATTTTAGGACTATGCTTTATGGCCTCATGTCAGTCAATAACTTTTAGCAAGTCAATATGATATTTTTGGAAAACACTCCCTCCCTCAGAGACACTGCCCCAGTTCCTTGCGACTAGAATGATACCTCATACGACGTTGCTGTAAGACCGGAAATGAAAATTTACCTTCTTTTCTTTCAATGAACACCACAAAATTATTAAAAGTATTAATCTAATAGATTTATGATTTATATACAAAAAAGAAGAGAGAGAGAGTTCAAACAAACAGAATTTTTTTAGCGCAGTCATTTCATCATGGTATCGTACATCAACAATTATGAGATAAATATAATAAGACATCACCTCCGACAAGACCTAACTACA